>CM056053.1:305850993-306125993 GCA_029574335.1 Rana kukunoris
TATTTTGCACACTGCACCTTACACTAGGAGCCTCTTTTATGGAGCATTTGGCTCCGTAGGACTAGCACCAACTCTACTTTCTTTTTTTCTCAACACTTTCTTGCTCCACTAAAAGTCGGTTCACACTGGGGCTACTTGGGATCCAACTTGAAGTCGCCTCAAGTCGTCCCAAGTCGTGCTGTAGAGAAAAGCAATATAAGTGAATGGGAGCGGTGTTAATACACACTACTCAAGTCGCGCCGGCTTTTGAAAAGGTTCCTGTACGACTTCAATACGACTTCTAGGCAATTTGTACCCATTGATTTCAATGGAAGTCGCTTCCAAGTCTGATCACTGTCTTAATTGAAGCTACTTTCCAGGAAGATAACATACATTTCTCAGGCAAACCCCTCCCTCCCCCTGAGCTGATTGTTGTTTTATTGGCCACTGGAATGTCTCCTGTCCTGGAGACGACTTCAAGTCGTGTTGTAAATCTCCCCAGATCGCCCTGTGGTTCATGCTCAAGTTGTGTTGGAGTCGCCTCTGAAAGTCGCGCTGGAAGTCGTGTCGCCCTAGTGTGAACCGACTCTTAGGTGGAATCAATTAGTAGAGGCAGCTGTCCACTGATCACCTTCAACCATACCTAGTCCAATACCAAATACTTTTGCGGTCACTGGTGTTTTTAAATATACTTGCGCAGATTTATTTTAACACAAAAAGTAAAAGCCACAATCGTTTTTGACAATTCCTGTATTAAAAAATAAAATAAAATGTTTCCCGTGATGTCCATCCATCTTCAATCACACCTCCCGACAGACCCGAAAAGTATGGCCTGCAGAGAGATGTAGCTGCACAAAGCTGGGATGTATATATATACAGATTATACTGCAGCTAGCAGATTTAACTGCCTGCCTGTAGTATTATTAGTAAGAGAACACCAGCAATTGTCTTCAGTTAGCTTTAGTTGCACACTATGCAAAGAACACAGTACACTAACTGACGATACTTGCAGATCCCTGCCTGTGGTATTAGTATGAAAACACCAGCAGTTGTAGTCAGATAGCTTTAGGTGCACACTGTGCAGAGGACACAGTACACTAAGCAAAAATACTTGCAGATCCCTGCCTGTGGTATTAGTATAAGAAGAACACCAGCAATTGTATTCAGGTAGCTTTAAATGCACACTGTGCAATGGACACTCAAACAAAATATTGGAGGTCCCTGCCTGTATTTGTATGAGAACACCAGCAATTGTATTCAGGTAAGCTTCAGATGCACACTGTGCAAAGGACGTGAAAACAAAATACTGGAGGTCACTGCCTGTATTTGTATGAGAACACCAGCAATTGTATTCAGGTAGCTTTAGGTGCACACTGTGCAAAGGACATAGTACACTAAGTGAAAATACTGCAGCTAGCACAATCACCTGCCTGCCTGTCAGTATATTATGAAGAGAATAACAGGAATGGTTCTAGCTAAACTGAATACAGTGTATAAATATATATACACAACACCTGGGATGCATATATATCCTCTACACACTGTAACTGCAGCTAACTGACTCGCCTGCCTGCCTGCTCTAACTAACTCAAATTAAATGACACAATCTCTCTCTCTCTCTCTCTCTCTGCACGCTGGAACACACTACACAAGGCTGATTTTCAGACGGCCTTATATAGTGTGGGGCGTGTACTAAATCCCCTGAGACATAATTGGCCAAAGCCACCCTGGAATACAGTAATAATTTGGAAAGTTAATGCAACAGTTTTTATTGGGGAACATATGGTATCAATTTGGTAAGACAGTTTAACCACTTAAGGACCGCCTACTGCACATATACGTCGGCAGAATGGCACAGCTGGGCACATCAACGTATATTTACGTTGATTTTAGTACCCGCTCCAGGACCGGGACCGCGGGATTCGCGGACCCGAACGCCGCTGCAGTGCGGCAATCCGTCCCTGGAGCTGAAGAACGGGGAGAGCCGTGTGTAAACACGGCTTCCCCGTGCTTCTCTGTGGCCGCAGCATCGATCGCATCATCCGTGTAATAGGGGGACGCGATCGATGACATCACACCTACAGCCACACCCCCCTACAGTTGTAAACACACACACAGGGAACATTAAAAGTCACAGCGCCCCCTGTGGTTAACTCCCAAACTGCAACTGTCATTTCCACAGTAAACAATGCAATTTAAATGCATTTTTTGCTGTGAAAATGACAATTGTCCCAAAAATGTGTCAAAATTGTCCGAAGTGTTCGCCGTAATGTCGCAGTCACGAAAAAAAATCGCTGATCGCCGCTATTAGTAGTAAAAAAAGAAAAAGGAATAAAAATGCAATAAAACTATCCCTTATTTTGTAAACGCTATACATTTTGTGAAAACCAACCGATAAACGCTTATTGCGATTTTTTTTACCAAAAATATGTAGAAGAATACGTATCGGCCTAAACTGAGGAAAAAAAAGTTTTTTTATATATTTTTGGGGGATATTTATTATAGCAAAAAGTAAAAAATATTGCATTTTTTTTTAAAATTGTCGCTCTATTTTTTCCTTACAATGTTTTTTATTAAGAGATTAGAAAAATTGCAGTACAAGAAACAACAGTGAAACAACAGTGAAAAGACACTGACTATTAAAGGTACTTTAGAATTCCACTAATCACATGTGCAAAAGCGTACAGTAAACAACATGCCTCATATGACAAATTCGTATAACCAAAATGATATTAACATGGCATTGATATGGCGCAATGACCCCCCCCCCTCCCAATGATGACACTTTGTGTTGAACTGCATGAGCAGAGGGCTCCAGCCCTGGACCACCTCCCCCAATCCCTCTCATTTGGTCAGAGTGGCAGTCCTGACCATAACCCTCATCCCTGTCTTAAGTGGGAATAGGGGAGGGCCACCCACCCCGTGCGTATCCATACTAGGGGTGTAACTCAAATATCAGTGGCAATACCATAGGATTTCAGGTACCTTGTTCGTAACCATGTAACAGATATGTCTTTAACCTCTTCAGGTCCGCGCTATTGACAGAATACGTCAACAGCGCGGACCTGAGGCGCCGGGGTCACGTCTTTGGACGTGATTTACTTGTAATTCCCCACGCGCGCCACAGGGTGGCGCGCGGCGGGGAAAAACAGTCCCGACGCATCACAGAGGATCCGATGCGTGTACCCGGCGGCCGCGATGTCCGTCAGGTACACGCGATCGTCGGTGAGTAGAGCAGGGATGTGGAGCTCTGAGTGTAAACACAGAGCTTCACGTCCTGTCAGTGAAAGGCGACTGATGCTGTTTCTCTTGTACATAGGGAGACAGCATCGGTCACCTCCCCCAGTCACCCCCCTCCCCCCACACAGTTAGAACACACCCAGGCAATACATTTAACCCCTTCCTCACCCCCTAGTGTTAACCCCTTCAATGCCAGCCACATTTATACAGTAATTAGTGCATTTTTATAGCACTGGTCGCTGTATAAATGTGAATGGCGCCAAAAATGTGTCAAAAGTGTCCTATGTGTCCGTCGAAATATCGCAGTCCCAATAAAAATCGCAGATCGCCGCCATTACTAGTAAAAAAAAAATATAAAATAAAAAATTAAAATTATGTCCCCTAGTTTGTAGGTGCTATAACTTTTGCGCAAAGCAGTCACTTATTGTGATTTTTTTTTTTTTTACAAAAATACGTAGAAGAATACGTATCGACCTTAACTGAGAAAAAAAATATAAAAAAAAAAAAATGAGATATTTATTATAGCAACAAGTAAAAAATATATATATATTTTTAAATTGTCGCTCTTTTTTTCATTATAACGCAAAAAATAAAAACCGCACGGGCGATCAAATACCACCAAAAGAAAGCTCTATTTGTGGGGAAAAAAAGGACGCCAATTTTGTTTGGGTGCCATGTCGCACGACCGCGCAATTGTCAGTTAAAGCGACGCAGTGCCAGAAGCTGAAATTTCGCCTGGGCACGAAGGGGGTTTATGTGCCCAGTAAGCAAGTGGTTAAAGGGAGAACAACAAAAAAAAAAATCGGAGAACAAAAAAATAAATAAAAAATAAATAAAAAAAGAGTAAATAAAAGATAAGCTAAATAACAAAGTATATATGCCCCTTTCTCGCACACAACCCCTGTCTTGGACTATTACTTGTGACCCACCAGGCACCCATATCATTTCAGAGACCAGTAAAATTCAAATACCATTGTTGCCAATGAGACCATGATGTGATCATGGCTTCGGAGGAACCCATCGCATGTGAGTGCATTATCTCGTATTTGCTCTGTGTATGCATTGTAGAAATTACCTCATTGAGTGAAGGCGGTGCTACATTTTTCCAGTGACGTAGGATTACCAACCTTGTGGCCAAGAGTAGGTTCGACACTACAGTTCTACAGGAAGTTGGAACTTTGTCAATTTCCAGTGAAAGAATTGCCAATCCAGGCGTCAGCGGGCCAATTGAGTTCAGGATCTCCCTGACCACACCCCACACCCCAGCCCATAGGTGGTTCAACCTCAGGCAAGACCACATAATGTGGACCAGCGTACCTACCTCGCCACACTGTCTCCAACACAGAGGAGACGTGTCACGATATACCTTGGACAACCTGTAAGGGGTTAGGTACCACCTCAATAACAGTTTTTGGTGTGTTTCCATTAGGCTAGTACTTTTAGTGGAAGAATACACAACCCTCAAAGACTTTTTCCATTGGAGGATCGTATATTCCTTCCCCACATCTCTTTCCCAGGCCTCCATATGTTGCATTTTAAATAACTTATGTTTTTCCTGCAAACCCATATACAATACTGAAATCCCCTTGGAGGTGACGTTGGGTTGTTGGTAGAACTGGACTATCTTATTGGGGAGTGACGTGAGAAGATGTGGGTTCTTCCTAAACAGGTGTGAGAGTTGAATATATTTGTACTGTTCAGTTGCCAGGAGCTTATACTTGTCCCGGAGCTTCTGAATAGTGTTGAGCAGAATATGCCATATTCGATTTCGCGATATATCTCGAATATATAGTCGAATATTCGAGATATATTCGCTAAATACGAATATTCGTGATATTTTTTGGAAATGAAATGATTGCGAAATTTCGCTATTGCGAATGCGAATGCGAAATTTCGAGAAATGCGGAATGGAGCACTCTGATTGGCTCAGAATATTCGTGATATATTACAATACAAAATAATTGCGAATATTCGAGAAATGCGGAAGGAGCACTCTGATTGGCTCAGAATATTCGTGATATATTACAATACAAAATAATTGCGAATATTCGGCAAATGCGGAAGGAGCACTCTGATTGGCTCAGAATATTCGTGATATATTACAATACAAAATAATTGCGAATATTCGAGAAATGCGGAAGGAGCACTCTGATTGGCTCAGAATATTCGTGATATATTACAATACAAAATAATTGCGAATATTCGGCAAGTGCGGAAGGGGCACTCTGATTGGCTCAGAATATTCGTGATATATTACAATACAAAATAATTGCGAATATTCGGCAAATGCGGAAGGAGCACTCTGATTGGCTCAGAATATTTGTGATATATTACAATACAAAATAATTGCGAAATTTCGAGAAATGCGGAATGGAGCACTCTGATTGGCTCAGAATATTCGTGATATATTACAATACAAAATAATCGCGCGATATCGCTATTGCCGAATAATCGCATTGCGATTTTTCGGCAATATAAAATGATCGCTGCAGCTACTCGGCCCAAGGTCTCTAATCATACCAGCAATGCTTTTAGACGTCGATGGGGATCTCTAGGATGTGATCTGTTCTAAAAAAAAAAATTGAAAAAATACGAATATTCGAAATAGCGAATATTCGCCGCGATATTCGAGTTATTCGCGAATACTCGAATATGCAATATTCGTAGCGAATATTCGCAATGCGAATATTCGTGAGCAACACTACTTCTGAAATGGCAATAGTGTAGATCCTTCCACTATATTCTCAAGGTGACAGATACCCCTGGAGACCCACCCATCAAGGTTGATATCAGGTATAATATTATGTATAGCGGTAATAGGGAGTTGCATCGGAGACGTAGGCCCTGTCTACTTGTAAGAATCTCGGAGGTGACCCCAAGCCCTAACAGACGCCCTAATGGTTGGCGCAATGCCAGGGTCCAAGGTCATACAGAAGGGTGATGTCAATAGAAAATCTCGTAACGTACCCCGTTTGATTTGAGACTGTTCTAAGTCTACCCACAGTGTCCCTGAAGCAGGCACTGGGAGAGAATGGCAGCAAAGTAATAGCCCTGGAGGTGGACGTGTCCAATACCACCCGCCCTTATATGTTTTGTGAGTTTACTGAAGGCACACCTGGCCCTCCTCCCCTGCCACAGGAACTTATTCAGTATGGATTGTAGGGATTTGAAATGGGAGTTAGGAATCGGTATAGGCAATGTTCTAAAAAGATACAGGAGCTGAGGCAGCACCTGCATCTTAAAGGCCGCCAATCTACCCAACCATGATAATTCAGTTTTGGCCAAGGCCTCCAACCTACCCTGGAAGGAGGTCAGAAATGGGGTATAATTGGCCTGTAGCAGCCCACTGGTTGTTGGTGTTAGGACAATCCCGAGGTATTTGACACTTTCCTCCTTCCATACAAATGGGAACCTCTGTTGCATTCCTAGTCTGGTTTCTCTAGGGACTCCTAGGCCTAAAATGTGCGATTTTGATTCGTTCACTTTATAATATGAGATTTCATTAAATGCCCTCAGAGAGGAATAAATTGTTTCGACAGATTTCTCTATATCAGTGACCATCAGTATGATGTCATCTGCGAATAGACTAATCACATGGTTTTTCCTTCCCACCCGGATCCCAGAGATGTGGGGGTGTAACCGCAGATGGGACGCTAAAGGCTCCATCAAAAGGTTGAATATTAGGGGCGAAAGTGGACACCCCTGTCTCGTGCCATTAGTGATGTCAAATGGGGTAGAAAGAGTGCCTGCCACGAGAACCCGTGCCGACGGGTATGAATACAATGTCATAATGGCGGAGTAGATGTGGCCCCTGAAGCCAAACCTCCCCTGGACCTGTTCCAGGAATTTCCAATGAATCTTGTCAAACGCCTTCTCCGCATCCAGCGCAAGGAGCAGAGAAGGCGCCCCTCTGATATGTGTATAATGTTCAATAACCTCCTAGTAGGGTCCGCCGTTTGTCTCCCCTTTGTGAAGCCTGATTGATCCATATCAATTAACCCCGGGAGTATGTCCATTAGTCTAGCAGCTAGAAGTTTTGCATAGATTTTGACATCATTATTCAGCAATGATATGGGCCTAAAGTTCTGGGGTGTCGTCGGATCCTTCCCTGGCTTAGGGAGGGCCACTATCGTAGCGCTTAAAATTTCCTTTGGGAATGAGGATGAGGCAGCAGCTGCACTGTACACCTGAACTAAGTATGGACTGAGTATGTCCTGGAATGTTTTGAAGTATTCACCAATAAAGCCGTCAGGGCCTGGGGATTTATTTGAAGGGATGGACTGTATTGTCCTCTTTACTTCCTCCAAAGTAAATGGCGAATTTAGTTCTAAAAGTTGGTCAGGGGACAGGGTCGGAAGATTGATTTTATCTAGGAACTTCTTGATAGAGTCCGGGGATGGCTGGATAGTCGTTGGATCATCTTTAAGGTTATAAAGTGACCCGTAATAGTGACTGAAGGCGTGAGCTATTGCCTGTGGTTGGAAATGTTTTACCTTTGTCTCTGGGTGGTAAATAAAGGGAATCTTAGATTTAATTCTGTGTCCTTTAAGCCTGCTCGCAAGAAGTTTCCCTGCCCTGTTTCCACTAGTAAAGAATGCTAGTTTAAACTTCCTAGAAGCTTTTTCATAATCGTCAAGAAACAACGTCCTGAGGTCTGTGCGGAGTTGGGTCAACTTATTAGTCAGGGAGAGTGATGGTCTGGTTTTGTTCTGTGTCTCTAAGTCATTAATTTGAGCAATGAGGGTCACTGTGCGCTGCTGTCTTTCCCTCTTAACCCTTGCCCCTTGTTGTATCATGACTCCTCTCACACATGCCTTATGCGCATTCCATAAGGTAAAGGGGCTGGCAACCGACCCTTCATTATTAACAAAAAAATCTCTCGGACCGCTCCTGAGGAGCATAGGATTGGATCGCCACATGGAAATCGGAGTGTTAGGTGGGGAGTCACCCACTGTTAGTCCTACCGAAGCATGATCCGACCATGTAATATCATTGATTCGAGCAGATTTACATTTCAGAAGCAACCCTTTGTCCACCAAAAAGAGGTCTATCCTGCTGTAAGACCTGTGCCGAGTGGAAAAAAAAGTATAGTCTTTTTCATTGGCATTCAAACATCTCCACGCATCAAAGAGTTCATGTGCCCTCAAGAAGGGAGTCAACGATGGGGGAATACGCTTTGGTGAGGAGGTTGAGCCCATTCCTGGGTCTGGAGTAATATTGAAGTCCCCACAAATCACCAGCAGTCCCTTCCGTGCCTCTCTAATTTTTTTAGTTACTCTGGGCCAGATTCTCAGAGGCGTTACGACGGAGTATCTCAGATACCCCGTCGTATCGCCTTTTTTTTTGGCTCGTATCTATGCGTGTGATGCTGAGCATCACTTTTGCATAGATACGCTTCTACATCCGACAAGCGTAATACAATTACACTTTCGGATCGTAGATGTAATGACAACTCCGGCCACTAGGTGGCCTTTACGTTGTTTTTTCATTTGCATATGCAAATGAAGTAGTACGCCGATTCTCGATCGCTTTTACGCCGCCCCGTCGTCGCCTACGTCGTTTTCGTCCGCGTAAGGTTACCCCAGCTTCTATGTGGAGTAACCTTACGAGGTCCCGTCGGATGCCGTCGTGTCCCGTCGGATGCCATGTTAAGTATGGCCTCGGGACCGCGTCGTGTTGTGCGTCGTTTACGTCGTTTGCGTACGTCGATTCTCAATGGGGCTGGCGTACGCTGCGATTACGTCGTTTACATTGAGAAAATGTGACGTCCTTTGGAGCATGCGCACTGGGCTTTTCCCCCGGCCGGCGCATGCGCAGTTCGTTCGACGCGGGGGCGCGCTTAATTTAAATACAAGCCGCCCCATTTGAATTGCGCGGGTTTACGCTGCGCGATTTACGCGACGTAAGCGAAACCTCGGGAGCAAGTGCTTAGAGAATCAAGCACTTGCTCCAGCAAGCAGCGGCGGCGTAGTGTAACTGGCTTACGCTACGCCGCCGGAATTCTATGAGAATCTGGCCCTCTCTGTAGAAATCAGGTCTGTTTTGTATTGGGGGCGTAAATCGCCGCTACCGTGTAGGATACTAGGTCAATGTCGCATACCAAAATAATATATCTCCCATTGGATCAATGATAGCCTTATGTAGGAAAAAATGAACAGAGTCTCTCACTGCGATCATCACTCCTTTTGATTTGGTGTCAGCATTGCAAGATAGGTGACTGGAAATTTGGGATGCGAACATTTCGGAGGGGCCGTTTTATCAAAGTGGGTCTCCTGAACACAAAGAACATCGGCCTTCTGTTGCAAGGCCTCTTTCCAGAGGCCTTTTTGCTGGGTGGTTGAGGCCTTTAGTGTTGACTGTCAAGAATTGCAACATCTGAATATGTAGTTGGCGTGCACAGGTGTAGCTGTTAACATCAATGAGGTACTCACTGCGGGTGGCTTACTTAATGTCCATCCACCAGCGGTCAGGGGTCGAACTCTTCCTCGAATCGTATGGATCAGGGGGGGTCCAGCCTCATTATCTTCCAGATGGGAGGGATGGTTGTGAATGATAGGGCAAAAAAAATGGAAAAGATAGCAAAAAAAAGAAAAAAAAAGAAGTAAAATGAGTAACAAGAAAAAGTAACACTGGCATACCGCCAAAAGGTGAAAAGAGAACTGTGTGCGACTTTCAATAGTCGCTCAATGTCTAGATGAGGGGAAACTCAAGTAAACTTAAGAGTAAAGCCTGCGGAGGCTGCTCCTCCTCAGCGGCCATGAAGTATCAATGGAGACCTCCAGGACGGTCAGTTATGGGATTTAGCATTTTTGCGGCCCATCACACGCCAATCGTTATCCACACTTCTAGCTCTTCCCCCTTGATGTGAGGCATGGTGCCGCTCAGGGATTATCACCCATTCTTTCAGCAGGGCCATGCCCCTGTCCAGTGAGTCCATCACATAATCTCGGTTGTCTTTCGTGACGATGAGCTTGGTGGGGAACCCCCATTTATAGACCAGGTTGTGGTTCCTGAGCGCCTTTGTTATAGTGGCGAGATTTCGGCGCTTTTGCAGAGTAAACTGTGACAGATCCGCATAAAATTGGAGATTCACATAAGCTGGCGGGAAGTTGTCCCTCTTTCTAGATGCAGCCATTAATTTTTCTTTGGTATGATAGAAATGCAAACGTAGGATCACATCCCTAGGGACATCATCTGCTAGGAATGCAGGTTTGGGAAGCCTGTGGATTCTATCAATGGTACAGTCTAGTTCAGACAAGTCAGGTAGTATGGCAGAGAACAGTTGGGAGACAAAGTCTCTCAGTTCTGGAGGCTTAACGGTGTCTGGCACCCCTCTCACTTTCACATTATTCCTCCTTGATCTATCCTCGATTTCTGCCATCTTTGCTTTCATAGCTTCAATGTCATCCTCCTTGCCATTGTTTGCATCCACTAGATCATTGATGGTGGAGGCGAATTCACCCATTTTGTCCTCTATGTGAGACACCCTGTCAGCCACCCCTCTGATCTCTGTACTAAATTTGTGGACACAGGACATCATGTCCGAGTGCAGGGAACCCCGTAAGGAGACCAGCATCTCCTTTAATACAGTGTCCAGGACTGGTTTATTAGCTGTAGGGAACAGTTCTATTGAGTCAGGCAGTTCCCTTGTGTCTTCCCCTGACTCTAGCAGTGAGCTCACCTCGTGTGCGGCCTCCAGCGTGTCCATCCTGAACCTGGCCTTTTCAGGGCTTCCAGAGGATGGTGTAGCCGGTGGGGAAGTCAAGCTTCTAGGAGGACTGCTCCTCTTGTTCAGATTCCCACGCAGTGGCTGTGGGTCTCTGAGGGCCTGGAAGCGGCGTGGAGGAAGATCCGGCACCATCTTGCCTGGGCTCCATAGCGAAGAACTCGGTAAGTTTAGTGGGCCGGTTCCCTGCGGATTTGCGCCGAGTCATGTTCAGGGTGGGTTCCCCTAGCTACCCGGAGCTGGATCGCTGCCTCAGTGAGGGATTTTGTCCTCTCGGAGGTCTGTTTTGGGCCGTGTTAGTGCCGCTGGTACTGGAGCTCAGCTAGCACACGTCCATCTCGGTTCCCGGCTAGCCCCGCCCCTTAAATGGTCGCTCTATTTTTGTTTATAGCGCAAAAAGTAAAAACCGCAGAGGTGATCAAATACCACCAAAAGAAAGCTCTATTTGTGGGGAAAAAAGGACGCCAATTTTGTTTGGGAGCCACGTCGCACGACTGCGCAATTGTCAGTTAAAACGACGCAGTGCCGAATCGCAAAAAGGGGAAAGGTCCTTTACCTGCATTTTGGTCTGGGTCTTAAGTGGTTAAGCGACAGTTAACACAAGCAGAAAATTGTTGGTACTAGAATTGACGTTTTTTCTTTTATAATTATCTTAGGCCACATACAGCAACAGCACCCCAATTTGAGTCATTTCAGTTTAAAAAAAAAAGCTTTTACCAGGAACTTGTAGCAATGACACATGCTTTTTCATCAAACAAGACCAGCACATAGAAATTGGCCAGAAGTTTGTTTAGACTATTCCTGTTCTCACTGATGGAAAACTGTCCTGCATCTGGACATTTTTTAAATCAAACTACCATTACGAATTAAGAGACCACAGATGATACAGCAATGTAAAATTAAACAGCAGAAGGACATTTTTATTAAGGTAGAACTGCTTTAAATAGAGACAAAGAGTACATGCAGGTTTTTCACTTCAAGAATTAGGATACTGCAGAGGAGGCAGCAGTGTAAAAACTGGCCAGTGCCAGGATAGATTTAATCAGGGATGATAATATGTCTAATGCAAAGCATTTCTTTTTTTTTTTTGTTTATTACAAAAAAAGTTTTTCTCAACATTACAAACATATAAATACATAAATATACATTATACAAACATACATAGGGCCAGATTCAGGTAGAGTTGCGCTGGAGTATTTCGATATGCGCCGCGTAACTGTCAAGATGCGCCGTTGTATCTCCGCGGCCGTACCCACCAAACTAGATGCGACAGAAAAGTGCTTTCCCTGACCGGCTTAACTTTCCGACGCCAGAGTATCGTCAGCGCATAGTTTCGCTTGGCGCATCAGTCGCGCCAATTGATTTCCCCTGCAAATATGCAAATGAGGGAGATTTCCCGATTCGCGAACGGATTAGCACCATACGCTGGCTACATGCGCCGCGCATATGTCGTCCGTCCGTCGCAAAGTTATTTCTACAAATAGCTGCTTTATCTTTACTCCAGACGGCCACAGGTCAGCAGGAGAGCAGCTACAGCAGCGTTACCGACGATAAGAGCTAGCTGAGCACCCCCACTTGCAGGACAACACCTCTGTCCCTGCTTGTCTGTCAACTTTTACAGCCATGGAGGAAGACATCATAGGTCTCCATAGCCGTGATGACGGCTGACAGCTCCTGGCCTTTAAAGTTCAGCTTTCTCCTGTGTTTGCGGGGAACGGGAGCAGCCATCTCAGAACAAAAGTAACTTCACTGCGGGGAGGGGGAACAGGATATACTTTAGTGCCGGAATGGCGCATCTACGGGCGCATTTAAACGCCCAACGGAACACATTGCGCTGTCGTTTCCAAGGAAGTGGTGCCGACGGAAGTTGTGAGCATGCGCACTGGGATGCAATGACAGTCGACGCATGCGCAGTACGTTCGCCGCGGGATCGCACCTAGTTTAAATAATACACGCCCCGTACCCGCCCAATTTGAATAACGCCGGCTCATTTTCGATATGCTGCCGCAACTTTAGGAGCAAGTGCTTCATGAATAACAGCACTTGCTCCTAAAATTTCGCCAGAGTAACGTAAATGAGAAACGTTACTCCAGATTAAAGATGCTCCCATCTACCTGAATCTGGCCCATAGTCTCATTGAAAGTTGGAAAATAGGTGAATGAGGATGGCGTGCTGCACGTGAAGCACGTCTGTAGAGGGAGGGACTGACCGCGTCATCGACCTGGGAGAGACCAGACCGCTGCGAGCGGTGAGGATTGCAATGTGTAAGGAAGGACAGGGAGAGAAGCCGCTGACGCTTTGTAAGCAGGCGTCCTGAAAACCTTTCGCCACAGCAGGTCTTGGGAATCCCTCTGCCTCCCTCCTCCCCCCTCCCCCCCGTGCATTTCTCCCTCGCCGTCGGAGGTTCTCGATGGCGAGATTAGCGGCTAACAGGCGGAGGCACTCTGATCCGTACACCGACCCGAGGCTTCTGGCTCCCCGACCAAGTAAAACCCTTCTCTGCACCATACTGGTCGGATGGCGGATCGAGCAGACAGGAGACAGCCAGCATACACACATGCAGAACCCCAGAGGTCTCCAGAGTGGTAAGACTGTCCTTATGTTATCCTGAGAGATTGTAATTCCATGGCTGGAGATGGGACAAGGGACAAGGATGTAATTGTAATACGGTCTGGTAATGCTGATATACCTGTGTATTGTATCGTCCATAATGCTGAAATAAGGTCTGTTACACGCATGTTAATTATAAGACTTAACTGCATCAACCGGGAGAGAGAAATTGTAGCTGATTTTCTCCTTAGAGGTTTAAATGGTTTAAATGCTGTCCAGGCAATAGAGACACAATCACGGAGTGTGTCCAGAGGTTTACTGAGGTTTACTGAGCCAAGGGAAGAGCTAATGCGAAGGGACTCGAGACAGAGAAATTACCCCCCCTTTTTGGTTTTCCTTTTGTTTTTTTTATTTGTTTTTCCGGCATACGACAAGGGCAATTAAAATCTAACAGACATTAAGGGGCAGGAATCACGGAGAGGCCCATAGAGCACAGTCAAAGAGTCGATTTTTATTAGTTGAATTATCATTGAACTACTGTGCCTGGGAAAACCCTAGAAGGGGCTAGTGACACAGGACGCGATCTCACGCAAAGTTGGGATTCGAGAGAGGCTGGGACGAGGGTTGGAGGGGCATGGGGCACTACCCTGGGTGAATACCCTCCTCCACCCTATTCCCAACCATCCCTAAGGTCAACCTAGAATCCAGAACTCTTTCGGGCCCCCGGAAAGAGGGGGAAAAAAAAAGGAAAAAGTTTGAATACCCCCAATAGGTGTAAGAGGAGGGGGAGAGGGAAAGAGAAGGGGACACAGGGGAGGAAAGGGGAAGTGGCCATTGTAAGGGTTTTTCAGGGGATAAGTAATTCGAAACTGGGGAAGCGCATCAGAGCTAGACCCAGATATAAGATGAGCAAGTCAACAAGGGGCACGGCCCCGAAACCCCCCAAGGAGAACCCTAATTCTAGCTCAATAAAACATTATATGTCCCAGGGGGGAAATACCCAAAGCCCTGCAAATGAAAAAAAACTGGGAAAGCTGGAACCACGAAAAAAACAGGGGGGGGCAAACACACAAGCCACGGATGTGTCTATAGATGGCGAACAGGAAACTAGCCACATAGAAGACCCAAAAGCTGACCCACAAATACCAACTATGGAGGCCCTCGATAGAATGCTAAAAAGAATGGAAAATGCTATAAAAGCGGAAATCAGTGGTTTAAGGGATGAAATAAAACACATTCTGTCCCGGGTAGAGGAGATCGAAAAGGAAATGGGCAAACAAGAATCCGAACTCAATGCACTGAAGAATCAAAACGCGGTATTGAAGCTGAATCAAAGGAACTTACAATATCGCCTAGAGGACCAGGAGAATAGGAGCAGAAGACAAAACATGAGAATTCGATCTCTAAAGGAAGAAAGGGGAGAAGACTTGAGAGCAATCATGAATAATCTGCTCACCCCCCTCTTGGACAATAGGTCTGGGAAACCTCTTAAAATCGAGTGGATACACCGCTTAGGTAGACTCAAAGATAATATGAGTGAAAGACCAAGGGATATTATATTCAGATTCAGACATTATGAGGAAAAAGAGGAGGTCTGGACAAAATTGAGGAAAAAGCCACCTCTGACATATGAGGACATTGAGCTACAAATTTTTCCGGATCTGGCTTGGGAGACATTAGCGAGGAGGAGACACCTGAAACCCCTTTTAGAGCAACTGAGGATACATGATATTAAGTATCAGTGGGGATTCCCAGCATGTCTGATAGCCCAGAAAGAGGGCATCTCCGCAAAATGTATATTTCCGGAAGATCTCCCGGGATTTTGTGATAAATTGGACTTGCAAAGAATAGAAATTCCGAAATGGGTGGAATGAGGGGGGGTGAGTCGCCGTTAGGGCGAGAGGGAGGAGGGGGGAACGAGGGGAGAAGATCAAGGATCCCCCAGGTCAGGATCCTCAGCCCTGCCTGGGTAAGATCAGGCCCCAGTGAGAGGGGAGGGGGGCTAGGCAGGGGGGGAGCGGGACAGTAACACCTCATTAGGAGAACCGGTGGGACATGGGGCATGATGACCCCCACGATTCAGAGGCCTTGGATGGGCCTGGAAGGGGGGGGAAGGGAGGGAGGCGGGGGAAGGGGAATGGGGAAAAAAAAGGGATAATAGGAAAGTGGCTCCTAGGGACTCCTCAAGAAAATTGGAAATAGATAGATCCAAATGGCAGAAATAAAGCTCCTATCTTATAATGTAAAAGGTCTGAACTCTAAGGAAAAAAGAATACAGATCTTAGAGGAAATTAAACAATATAGAGCAGATATAGCCTTTATCCAGGAATCGCATTTATCATTGAACTCTAATATAAAACTGTATTCTCACACATATCCCACCTGGTATTACGGAGATGCTATCACAAACCGTGCCAGAGGGGTGGCTATCGGCTTTTCCAGAGCAATAGACTTCTCCCTAAAGGCAAGGATGGCTGACTTAGAGGGCAGATATCTATTCCTGAAAGAAAAAATCGGAAATACTACGTATACTTTGGCCAATGTATACGCCCCAAATGCTCATCCTATAAAATACTTAGGTGGTATATTAGATAAATTAAAATTTTTTGCTGAGGGATATATGATATTGATGGGAGACCTGAATTTTGTCATGAACCCGAAAATGGATAGCACCTTTACGAGGAGGGAGACGAATAACACTCATATACAAAAAATCAAACAGAAAATGGTAAACTGCCAGTTGGTAGATGCCTGGAGGGCTTTCCACCCTAATAGGTGTGATTACACGTTTCCCCCCCCCCCCCTCATGGAACGTATTCCAGAATCGACTACGCATTGGTCGACCATAGGCTGTTAGACCATATCTCTGAAATCGAAATTGGCATTATGACCATATGAGACCACGCCCCAATTACAGTGAACATCGAGATGGCACACCTAGAAAATAGACAAAGGCCATGGCGACTAAATGATTACTTGATTCGGGATGAGAGGGGAGGAGGGAGGGTGGAAGAAGAACTAAAACTATTTTTTAAATTAAATGACACAGGAGAGATATCAAAGGCAATGCTGTGGGAATCACATAAGGCATACATAAGAGGCATATTGATATCAGAGGGTGCGCGAAGGAAAAAAGAGAGAAACAGACAACGAGATCTATTGATTAAGGAAATAGCTTATTTAGAGCAAAAACATAAAGAACAGGGACAAAAAGAGACATACTTAAATTTAATAACAAAGAGAAATGAATTAAAAGAGATCATGGAACAAGAAACCAGTAAAAATGTAAATAATATTGCCAGGGAGACATACAAATGGGGCAATAAATCGAGTAAATACTTAGCAAGAATGGCACGTAAAAAGAAAGCCAGGAATTATATTGAAAAAATTAAAAAACAGAATGGCGAAATAGTGTACACAACCGTAGATATAGCAGAAACTTTCAAAAAATACTATGGAGAGTTATACAATATCCAAAACCCAGAAGAACAGGAAAGAAAGAAGGAGGCTAAAATCAGGGATTACCTAGATAGGGCAGGACTACCAAGGGTGGATGAAGAAGAAAGTCTAAACCTAGATAGACCTATAACTGCGGAGGAAATTAAAAATGCCCTAAAAAATATGGCGGTAGACAAGAGTCCCAGATGGGTTTACGGTATTGTATTACAAAAGATTAGCGGAAATTCTAATACCTAGGTTATGTACGTACTTCAACGACCTGGGGACTAAGTACGAACTGAGTAAGGAAGCATCAGCTGCGGTAATAGCAATCATCTTAAAAGAGGGAAAAGATAGCCCCCTTTGCTCAGGG
This sequence comes from Rana kukunoris, assembly GCA_029574335.1. Lineage (NCBI taxonomy): Eukaryota > Metazoa > Chordata > Amphibia > Anura > Ranidae > Rana > Rana kukunoris. The sequence goes on from CM056053.1 coordinate 305,868,300, forward strand.
TATAGACCCATATCTCTTTTAAATATAGATACTAAGCTATTTTCTAAAGTACTGGTGGAACGATTAAAAGGAGTAATGCAGGGCCTAATACACCCGGATCAAGTAGGGTTTGTTACCAACAGGGAGGGAAAGGACAATGTTATTAGGGCCTTGCTTCTGATGCAGAGGATCGAGAGTGATGGGGTCCCCAGTCTATTTCTGTCAGTGGATGCTGAGAAAGCGTTTGACAGAGTAGACTGGGGACTCATGATATCTACACTGGAGGCGGTGGGGCTGGGGAACAGGTTTATAAGGTGGATCAAAACACTTTATCACCAGCCCACAGCAAGAATTAAGATCAATGGTACCCTCTCAGAATCCTTTGAAATGAGGAATGGGATTAGACAGGGATGCCCCCTGTCCCCCCTTCTTTTCATCCTATCCCTCGAACCCTTATTAGCCTCGATTCGTAAAGATCCCAATATCAGGGGGATCCGAGTCAGCGGAGAGGACCACAAATTATCAGCCTTCGCAGATGATGTCCTGTTTTATGTAGTAGACCCGGTAAAAACTATCCCTAAACTAGTTCAGACCTTGCAACAATATGGGACCATTTCCAACTTTAGGATTAATGTGTCCAAATCAGAAATGTTAAATATAAATCTAAATAAAACAGAAGTGGGATTGGTCAAACAGACGTGTGCCTTCCCATGGAGAAAATAATTAAACTATCTGGGGATTAAACTAGCAAGTACGGTTAAGAGGATATACAAGTTAAACTTTGTACCATTGTTAAATGAAATAAAAAGTGAATTAAAAAAAACTATGAACAAGCCCATCTCATGGATGGGTCGTATTAACATCCTAAAAATGATTTATATCCCCAAAATATTATACAAATTTCAGTTACTACCAATTACGTTGCCCCCCCCCAATATTTAAAAACTTTAAACTCGGTAGTGATGAATTTTGTTTGGAAAAATAGAAAGCATAGAATATACTTGGACTCCTTGAAACAAGATAAGCTAGCAGGCGGCTTAGCGGCCCCGGATATTAAAAGCTACTATAATGCGGCAGTACTTTCTAGGGCGGTAGAGTGGGCCAGAGATAAACATGGGAAAAGGTGGGTTCAGATTGAAAAAGATCAAGATATGACACAATTAAGGAAAACTGTGTGGATACCAGCACAACACAGATCACTGAATCACAACATACATGGTTTGACAAGAAGCACTTTGAGAATGTGGGATAGGATACAGGCACTCACTAATAGTAAATATAATTCCCCACTAATAAACCTAAAGGAAAATCCTTATTTTCCACCTGGGGAAAAAGAAATAGGAGGGAAATGAATTATAAAAGACACTGTTTATCTAGGGGATATCGTAAAGGGTGGAGGGTTGGACACATACGAGGAATTGAAATCCAGACAGGAGGACTGGAAGTTAGATAGTTGGCACTATGCACAGTTAAGTCACTTTGCTCGGCAACTCTCCCAACCATTACGGACGAGAGAGGAGCTGACACCTTTGGAAATGGTTTGTACTGCGGAGAACACTAAAGGCACGATTTCTAAACTTTATAAAATATTAATTAAAACAGGGGCACGAGGAGCAGAACCGTTAGTGGAAAGATGGGAAAGGGAGTTAGATTCGGATCGGGGAGAAAATTTGGTAAAAAAGATAATGAGCCTGACCCACTCCTCTGCCATAGATGCACAAACAGCGGAGATGAATTACAAGTGCCTTGCCAGATGGTACATGACACCAGAAAAAAACAGTAAATATAAATTAGATCAATCAGCAGATTGCTGGAGAGGTTGCCTGGAGAAGGGCACCATGGCACATATATGGTGGTCCTGCCCAATAATCCAAAAATACTGGGACTCCATATTGCTCCAAATAAAGGAGATCACAGGTATGGAAATCAAGAAAGACCCCTGGGTAGTATTATTTCATTGCAGTAAAGAAGGCGTTAAAAAATATAAGCAATCGCTACTTCCACATATGCTAAATGCAGCTAAAAAACTGATTCCAAAAAAATGGCAAGGTACTGATAGTCCGCAGATATGGGAGTGGGTGGAGGGAGTAGAAGAAACTTACAGGATAGAAGCGTTGAAGGATAGTTTCTCAGAAATAAATAATGACTCTCGGGCCAAATGGCATAAATGGAAGGCATATAAAAATACATGGGTATATGTAGAAGGATTAAGGTTGTCTCTCTGAATAAGATAAAATAGATGCAAGTAAAGGTACCCAATGGAAAATTACGAGAGTTGTGACCTTTTTTCATAGTGTTCAAACGAGCGACACACTAGAATATCATTGAAGATAATAAGGTACATAGGAGTCCTGGGAGCCACAAGGGAGGGGTGGGAGAGGGGGGGCGAGGGGGGGGGGAGATAGGGGAACTCCCCGACTTGTCCAGTCCCATACTTGTTCGGGACTTTGTGTTTATTGAATATAATATGTGAAACAATGTGACATAAGAAAAAAAAAAAACAACAATACAAACATACATAGTCTCAAGATATATAGTGCCATTATAAAATCAGGCTTAATACTATATTAATATTAAGCTACAATTACTCTATATAATTTCCTTCTGATCTCTTCCACAGAAGAGAACCGGCTTAGCAGGAAGAATAAATGGAGCTGGATGTCGGACCACACAGAGAAAGAAAGAAGGGAGAAAAAAAAAAAAGTGTAGAAAAAGTGTATTCCTTGAGGGGGCTCCCCATATCCCGGCCCTATATAATATATGTGTGAAGGATACTCCGTTTGAGTGCCAGTTTACGTAGGAATATAAAAATAAAAAAAATTAGGAGAGAGCAAAAAATCCTTTTCTTTTCTTTCTTTTTTCTTTTCCCAATTCCTAACAATTCCTAAATCCTTTTCTTTTCTTTCTTTTTTCTTTTCCCAATTCCTAACAAGTGATCACTACAAAGTGTTGAGCAAAAAAACATTATGTGAATTATTTGAAAGGGCCTCCCATCCCCGCCCTATATATGGAGCTATTGGAGGTGTACTCGTGCCAGGAGGAGGAGAAGAAGGTGGAAGAGAAGAAGGAGGAGGAGAAGAAAGAGGAGGAGAAGAAGAAGAAGAAGGTGGAGGAGGAGGAGGTTGGGAATAAACTGGTGGGGGAGGAAGCTGTGGCTTTAAATTACCTCAGTAAGTAGCCCCATCACCCCCTTATTCGCCAAACTTATGAGAAGGGGCTCAAATAAAAAGCGTTGGTCCTCGGTCATTTGGCTCATTTTGGCCATTACGAGGGTGCCATAGCCCTCTTCAGGGGTGGTTGGCTGCTGGAGGGTGGCCTGTGCCTCTCTAATCAGGGCCAGTGCTGCCTCACTCACCCTCCTGGTACTTCTTGTTGGAGGGCGAATGGGAGGCACCTGGCACCTTGTGCTGCCACTTGGCCCTGCCACCTCCTCTGTGCCACTCACTCCTGCCACCTCCTCTGTGCCACTCACCCTGGCCTCCTCCTGCCTGGCACTTTCCAGACCCTCATCCTGGCTGATGTCCTACTGTGTTTAAAAAAGGAACAGTTTGACTTTTGTGTTCAAAAATCACACACAATTTTCAGCTCATGACAGTTGCAAATGGATTTTAAATAAATTGAAAAGACAATCATTCTGACCCCCGCAGTTTGAATTCTTTTCTCCCCAACGTTTTCGGCCACTACTGACTAATGATATGGAAAACACTTTTAGATCAAACATTCTTTTTTTTTTTTAACCTATTAACATTTATTTTGCAGCATTTAATTTTTTTTTTTTTTTAAATACTATACCTGGCACCAGACAGCCAAATCCAGGTCTTCCTCCAGGATGGAAGGCTCCTCTTGCTCCTGAGAGGGCTCACCATGAAAATGATCAGCTTGGCTGCAGGGAAGGCTGGAGGCTTGGCTAGAGGGAAGGCTGCAGGGAAGACTGGAGCTTTGTCTTGTGGTATTTATGGAGGGTTGTCTGGGGGGAAGGCTGGAAAGTGATTCCCTTGTTTCAAGGTGGTCATCCAGAAAGAACATTCTGCTGTAGTACCACAACTTCAGGACATATACCCTCCCTGCTGCTGCTCCAGACCTATTAGAAGCCAGTACCTTGTTGCGTGCATTCCTGTATGTGCCTCTTAAGGTCTCAATTTTAGTCTCCAGCTGTTCTCCAGCTGTTCTTTATTCCTGTGGATGGGGTCTTTTGTGGCCCAAAGAATGGGCAGCTCCCTTAGCTTATCAATGAATTCCCCCAGGAACAGTTTTTTATTGAATGGATTCATCTTTTCTGCTAGACAAAAACAAAAAAACAAATATACTAATGTCAATCTTAGTCTATAAGCACAGTCTAGTAATCTTTATCCCCATATAGCCCTTAAATCTCTGCAGTATAGTCAGTAAGGCAGAGGACTAGCTACAGGAGCTCCACACGGCGCACGTCTCCTAGAGTAGGAGCGTGTGTGCTATAGCTCCAGGCAGGCTTAGGAGGTAGACAGGTCAGCGTCCCTCCCAGCTCTGCTAGTTCCGTCCCAGCTCTGTTCCTAGCCCTGCTAGTTCAGTCTTCTCCTCCAGAATTCCTGTGTCCCGGATTTCTCCTCTCCTCCACCACCGCTCCCTGGCTCCCTGGCTCTCTACAGGTAAGAGCCTTTCTCCCAAACTGCTGACGGCCGTCCTTTTCAGGATAAAGCCGCAGCAGCAATACGGATCGCCATTCAGCCATCGTGGTGTCCCCCTGATCTGCCACCTTCCACCTCCATCACCCTCGAGGGTCCCCCTCTTGATCAGCCACACGGAAAGTTTTTTTTTCGTAGATTCGGGGCTCTTTGTGAGAGCACCGCGCCAGGCCGCCTTGAATCGCGGGGCCGCGGTCTAGGAAAGACCGCGGCTTCACTTGCGGCCTAACGGCGCGCCGCTCCCCATGCCTCAATGATCCTCACCCAGCCCCAACAAATCCCCCCTTACCCCAGAAGTGACTGTTACCCGGCCATATTGGACACCCTCTCAGCCCCTAGTGTTATCCACCCTGTCAGCCCTCATCCCACTGCGGGTATAGTCAGCCATCCCACTAGGCCAGCAACAGGGTCACCTTCCTAGCCCCAGTCCCCCCCCCCCCTGTTCATCCTAGCATACAGAAGCTTGATCCAGGGGTTACCCGATCGCCTCTTACAGGGGTCAGGAAGGAATTTTTTCCCTGCCGGAGCACATTGGCCGAGCGCCGCCAGGGTTTTTTGCCTTCCTCTGGACCAAGCCAGGTGAGAGGAGACTAGTTAACTCCTCTCCCCACTGCCCCAAAATCCACCTCCACCTTGGTGTATTGGCAATTATGGCATGTAGGCAATATTCTGCCGAAACCATTTGGAGTTTGAGGCAGTACGCCGCAATACTGCCAGCCATCACCAAAAAGGCCCTAAGAACTGAGCGACTATGGAGAATCAATCATAGATCGACGGTTAGTCATTTCAGTCATTTACCCCAGCTTAAGCACATATCATGTGCTCTGATCAATACTAGATCGGCGGTAAAACACCGACTAGAAATCCGCGACTTCATTCAGCAAAAGGATCTAGATTGTCTTTTTATTACAGAGAGCTGGCTCACAGCCGACTGTAACACCATTCTAGAAGAACTGGTGCCAGAAAATTACCGTATTATAACGGAAAACAGAATAGGACAAAGAGGAGGTGGCCTGGCGGTGATCCACAAGACTCATCTTACGATCACCAAACCAGTCCGCCAAAACCCTCTTCCATTCATGGAAACCCTTACTCTGCAACTGCAAGCAAGTTCAAAGGAGACTGTCCACATTCTGCTCTGCTATAGGCCGCCTGGCCCAAAATCGCAGCTGCTATCATCATGGACGGATTTCTTCTCCACTTATACCCTTAACAGTAATCAACTTTTGCTGTTAGGGGATTTCAATCTCTGGGCAAACTCCTCACAAGACCCCATTGCCGATGCCTGTGTTGACCACCTGGAAGGATTAGGATTACAGCAACTAGTATGTGGGCCCACACATGCTTCAGGTCACACACTTGATCTTATTTTCAGACAAGCTCTGGAAATAAAAATTGGGGAAATTGAAAAATTGCCATGGACAGACCACCATGCAATTATATTCAGTATTTCCACCATCCCCCCTGCAACAAAAACATCAAATCCGGTGACAACACACTGGACTAGATGTCAGAAGAAGCTCCATTCGGAACTCTTCAAAGTGACTCTAAGGAAAAAAATAGAAACAACTCAGCCGCAGCAAACGGCCGTTGGAACATTGGAAGCCATAAACTCGGCCATGCTACAATCAGCCGACTTGGTAGCGCCGAGACTAATAACCCGCATTCGGAAAAACAACCGCAGCTGGTTTAACAACCAGCTGTCGTTACTGAAGCAAGAACGCAGAAGGGCAGAATCTGCATGGAAAAGATGCTCTTCAGAGCTAAACCTATCCATCTACAAGGCGACCACAAGAAAATACCACAAAGGAATTTTCCAAGCCAAGAAAAATTATTTTTCGGAGGCTATCAACGGCGCCCTTAACCGCCCCCGCGAACTCTTCAAGATGGTCACCCAGACCATGAAACCAGGATGCATTGAAGCACCCAGTTCGGACACACAAGAATTTTGCAATGAACTATCGGATTACTTTGTTAATAAAATCGATGCAATCCGTGAAAGCATTCAGCAAAACTATTCTCCCCTCAGCCCCCCCTGTAGCCTATCACACAGCACCCTTAGTACGTCTCCGAGATCAGGTAAGTTCACCCTAGAACCCATCTCCATCGAGTCCACTAAGAAGGTCATTTGTACCCTGCGCAATGGCGCAGCGCCAAATGACATTATCCCCACAAAACTGCTGAAGGAATGCGCCGACATCCTGGCTCCTCCCATCACGCAGCTTATTAACCAGTCCTTCTTGGAGGGCATAGTGCCCGCGCAGTTGAAAGAGGGTATAATCCAACCCATCATGAAGAAACCCTCCCTAGACCCCAAGGACCCACTCCACCGCTGTCCCATAACAAGCCTCAACGTATTCTCTAAGATAATGGAAAAAGTAGTGGTACAACAGCTGCAACAGCATCTAGATACCTACAAGCTACTTGACCCATTGCAATCAGGCTTCCGTCCCGGACATGGGACGGAAACAGCATTGCTGAAAGTATGGGATGATGTTCTCAAGGCCGCAGACGAAGGAGAATCTTGTCTCCTGGTTCTGTTGGACCTAAGTGCAGCTTTTGACACTGTAGACCACAATCTGTTACTGAAGCGGCTTACTGAAGTAGCCAGGGTCGCAGAAGGTGATTTATCTTGGTTCTCCTCTTTTTTGGAAAACCGATCACAAACAGTGAAGTTAGGACCTTTTACGTCTGAAAAACGCACAGTAACATGTGGAGTCCCTCAAGGATCGCCTCTGTCACCAGTGCTATTTAACATCTATCTTCGTCCTCTCTTTGAGATCATTAGCAGCCAAAAACTGCTTTATCACTCTTATGCAGATGATACGCAACTGTATTTCCGCATCTGCAACAGACAGGATCACCACCTCAATCTAGAGACATCCCTCTCTTTGATAGAGGATTGGATGACTAAGAGTTATCTTAAACTCAATGGAGCGAAAACAGAACTTCTTCTGTTTCACGCCAAACGTAGGAATCAACTTTCAACACCATGGACTCCCCCGCCTATTTTGGGTAAGCTCATCACTCCAAGCGCCAAAGTCAAAAGCCTAGGGGTCATTTTTGACTCCTTTATGACAATGGACGCACAAATAGGATTAGTGGTCAGCGGATCTCACCATCTACTGCGCCTACTACGCAGACTCACTCCGTTCATCCCTAAAGAAGATCGAGCGGTCGTGGTGGGAGCTATTGTAAACTCCAGGCTGGATTATGCAAATGCCCTCTACCTCGGCCTCCCCAAGTACCAAATCGCTCGTCTGCAAGTCGTTCAAAATACGGCCGCCAGACTTGTGACTGGGAAAAAACCCTGGGAATCCATCTCACCTTCACTGAGAGCCCTGCATTGGCTGCCAGTTAAAGACAGAATTGCTTTTAAAGCTCTCTGTCTTACACATAGATGTGTCCATGAGAATGCCCCCCTTTACTTATGCGAATTAATAAAAGCGCATAATCCAAATCGCGTTTTGCGATCCACGAATCAGAACCTGCTCCAGGTTCCGAAAGCCAACTTCAAGTCCAAAGGAGAAAGAAGATTTGCGATCCAGGGTCCCAGACTATGGAACGCTTTACCAACCAGCATTCGGTTGGAGGAGAACCACCTAGCATTTAGGAAAAAGGTCAAGACTTTTCTCTTTTGATAACAAAGGAGACAGGAACAACAAGCGCCCAGAGGCGATTCAGTTCGCATGTGCCGCGCTATATAAGTTTTCATTCATTCATTCATTCATTCACTATAGGCCACTGATGTCCCAAGTTCAAAGCATACCTTCGTCCACACGCTCGTCGTTCTAATGTCTTCCTCCGCACTCCGAACGCACGTACGACACATGTGTGTTAAAGCTTTATTTACACTACGCATGTGTGACACTCCGCACACGTCGCCCGCTCATGACGTTCTTACTCAATGTTTCCCCGCCCCTTCTCTTTCGGCGCGCAAACGACATGGCGGAATTAGCTGAGTTTGTCTAAACGCGACGTCATGGCGGAATTAGATGACCAGGTGTCTGATAATCGGCCAAGTTCATCAGAAAACAACGTCATGGCGGAATCAGATGACCAGGTGTCTGATAATCGGCCAAGTTCATCGGAAAATGACGAGATGGCGGAATCAGATGACCAGGTGTATGTAATGAGGCCTAGATCATCCCGAAAAGCTGACTTGGCGGTATCACATAAGTAAGTACTTCTCCTGTGTCCCTATATCATTATTTTTTTTTCAGAACTTGCATGTTGCTCCATGTTGTTGCTTTTGCATATAGGACCTTCCAAAATAACGGTCGATTCAGACACATCTGTTCGTCCACTACATACAATGTTTTTAGAAGACACGGGGTTAACTTTATTTATCTTGGCTTGATTATATTCCAAAAATATCTTTAAAAAGGTGTCTAGCTGATGTGTTTGGAACTAGAATTAAATCTAAATGAGATCAGTCTAAAGGAGAGGACACTCCACAGCTTTTAACACATCTGCACTCAGGAGCATTAGTGTGTGCCACCAGAACAACTTTTTTAGGGTGACCCACACAGGTGCTCCTGTGCATTTTTAGGGGTGTCTACATGTGTGAAACGTGTCCCAAAAAGGTGAGTATTCAAGAATAGAGTTTGCCAAAAAACATGTCTTCTGCTTGTAACTGCCCAAACAGACACTTGTACCCCACTTCCAAGCAATGTTTAATATTCCTATTTTTGCCCTCAAATACATGTGTGCCAAGTGTACTTTTTGTTTCATTCTCATAGGGGACAGAAGACTAGGAGGATACCACTCCTCCGAGCCTGAAAAAAAAAGACCTCGCAAGGAGCCCTCACCTCAGCGCCCTGCTCACAAGGAGCCCACACGTCAGCGCCCTCCCCGCAAGGAGCCCACACACGTCAGTGCCCTCCTCGCAAGGAGCCCTCACTTCAGCGCCCACCCAGACCTCAGTATGTGGAGGAAGGAGAAGTGGTTAAAATTACTACAACAGGTCAGTATCTGTCACAGCTTCAGGTAATACCAGATATAGGCCTGCAGATGTGTAATTTTTTAGGTGGATGATTATGTGCCAGAAGAAATGCCTCGATCCTCCCATTCCAAGACCCAAAATCTATTCCTCCAAATAAAGGCGTGCAGTAGGGAGATGTCTGAAATCAAGATATTGCCTTTATTGATAAAAGCTTGAAGAACATAATGGAGGACTTGGGGGCAAATAAAAAAAGAAAATGTTTTGGTTCCCAGTTTTAGCCCCAAATTTCTCTATTTTTTCTTTAAAGCCCAAATTTGAGGATGCACACAGTGGGTCAACATGTGATATCTGCCATCTCAGGATATCTATGTCCGTGTTTTGTGGGTGCAACCCCTTCCTCGCTACTCAAGTAGGTGAAAGGAAGAAGGGGTTGCACCCACAAAACACGTCCATTGATCACCCATGATGACAGATAGCAGATGTTGACCCTAAAAAGACTGTATGCATCCTCAAAATGTGGCTTGTCCAGGGGTGCCAACACCCCATCGTACTATGGGCAGGTAGACAATTTTGAAAAAAAAAAACAATGTCTGTGTTAGTGCCTAGAGGTTTACATTTGTTACATTTTGTGCTATATAAGATTCTGTTTTTATTTTTTGTTAACAAAAAAATATATATATATATGTGCCGGTTTATGGCAACTAAAAAAAAGACATAATCATCATTCTAACATTTAGTTAAATGAGCATGTTACACCAAAAATATAAGGCCCAATTATCACATTCATCAACCCCTCTGAGGGACCATTGGGACCAAATGTATGGGGGGGGGGGATAGATGAGTTTGGGACCTCTACAAAAAAAATAGTGAAGCTGTACTTTATAACACATTTTAGAGGGGGGGTGCTAGATGAGTTTGGGCCCAGGTTAGAATGCTGGGAAGGTAAGTGAAATATGCATGTAGGCCAAAAAAGGGGCAATAAGAGCATGGGGACAAAGGGGACATTCACAGCATATTACAATCATGGTAATTAGGGAAGGAGGAAATAAATATAATACATTAGCATACATTAAATACATTAAATGCGATATTAAAGGAGAAAACTTACCCTCATATAGTCGTCCTGCAGAACCTGTATTATGGCAGAACAGGTGTCCGGGATTATGAGGCCCAGAGCCTGGGGGGAGATCCCCGTTGTGAACTTTAAGTCCTGAAGGCTTCTCCCAGTTGCCAGATAGCGTAACGTGGCAACTAGCCTCTGCTCAGCATGTGGCAGGCGCAGCACTATGAAGTGCCTCATGTGCTGTGGCATTAGAAGAATTGTGAAATCTCTGACTTTTCAGTCCAACAAGACTGTCTATTACTCTAAAATTCCTCTAACGCCGTTCTATGGAAGCAGTAGGTTTAAAGAGCACACCAAATGCTTAAAATAACTTCACTTTTCTTCATATATAATACTGCTGCTTTGCAGCAGACAGTCCATGTACAAAAACACGTGATGAATAAGTATAACAAAATAGTGGTTCAAATATTCAATCTTGTCATTTAACATAAGATGGTGGATATATTTCTTTCTTCAGTATTCTCTCTCTCTCTCTCTCTCTCTCTCTCTCTCTCTCTCTCCCTCTCTCTCAGTTATCAAAGCATTCTCTGATTTCTCTGAAGGCTATAACTCTGTTGTTTGCAACTTGGTTTGCAGGGTTGCTTTTCCAGGGTTAACTTAGTTGGGTTTGGTTTCTGAATTAGGTTAGGAGGTATGGTAGAACTACAAGTGAACACACAACTAGATCAGTATACAGTTCTAACCACACTATTTACAATAAGAACATATATATATAACTGTGTCACATACCTATTTTTATCCCCTGGCTTCCATAAAACAAGACTCTGGCCTTGTGTGTCTGCTCTGTGTCTCTGTCTCCATGTGACCTTCTGTTTCTGTGTGGCTCTCTGTCTCTGTGGTGGAATGAATAATTTGCAGACCATGTGCTAGAAACTTCCTAGACAGTGGATGCAAAGCTGACTGTGATTGGTCAAAACTCTGCTCAATGTGTGATTGGGCCAAGGCTTATGATGAGTCACAAAAGCTTAACTCTATGCTTTCTGGCATGAATTGTACTGTGAATTGCTTACCTACTGCTGCCATACAAACAAATGACTCTTAAAGGCATATTTTTTCTTTTGCTTCTGTGAACAGAACATACAACTGTTATACAACATTCAAGCATAAAATCACAGTGAATAACTCTGCCTTTGTCTCTCACATATAAACATGTGCACTACATTAGGTTCTTAGCAGGTTTAGCTGTATATACATGTAGGTTATATTAGCTACCTAGGACAGGTTCTAGCTGCCAGCTACACAGCACTGATGGCTTCCCGCATAACTGTGTCCTGCCTGGTGATATATGGCAACACCAAAGCCAAAAGGTGCTGGAATACGGGGTCAGACATCCTCAGAAAATTCCTGTTGTCATCAGGATTATTTTCCTGGATCTCCCGCAGCAGAGGCATATGAGAGAATTGGTTCCTACGGAGCAATCAATTCTTGGTCCATGAACGCCTCCTCGCTCTGTTCATGGACTCGTCTAGGTCTAAAACAAGCAGACCTACACACACTGACTGCATAATACAAACTCGCCGATGACGAGCAGGTGCCTGCAACATGGCTAGAAACTAATGTCTAATCAGAACGCACTAAACAGACCGCACTGAAGAACAGCAGGTCCTATGAAGAACAACCTGAAAACAAGAAACAAGCCGACAGGAACACACTGTAAAACAAATACGACCTGACCACACGTCCTGAAAGACAAGATACGAACCCACAAGCACAAACTGAACGGCAGAAATCGATCTGAAAGCACGAAGACTGAAAAGTGCGAATCGTCACTCACCAAACTTTTACTAACACGCGGCAACACGAGATTAGCAAAAGCAGCCCCAAGGGTGGCGCCAATGGAATCGAACTTCCCCTTTATAGTGGCGTCACCGCGTTTGAGAAAGAGGAGATTTGGTATTGACCATGCGTACGCAAGGAAAGCCTGTCGAGTTTCTCGACAAGCCTAACAAAGAACTCGTGGAGGAAAACAATGTGTCTCTTCCGACGAGTTCCTCAGTTGTGTGTACGAGGCCTTAGGATGACCAGGTATTTTTTCATCAAAGAAAAAGGATGCAGCTTCTTCTGTAACCCTCTGAACTTCATGATCATTTAACCTGTGCAATGTGGAGTGGGGGGGGGGGGGTGTTCACTGCAAAAAAAAATGTAAGTGGCCATCAGAGTTGGGTAATTCAGGTACACACTGTATTTACACTTTTTTTATTCCAAATTATGTAGCCGCATCCCAGAGAACAGATGGTCAGTTACAAAAAAATGCTGCACCACAAATTTAAAAAATAAGTAATTTCCAACATAAAAACTGAATTGCAACCAAAAAAGTCCTATAACATTTAACCCTTTCATTGCCAGGTCTGTACACCGTACATGCCTACAGCACTGCTATCAGCTGGCCAGGCACATACAACATATGGACCTGACTTTCTTCCTTCTGTTCTAAGTTCATGGTCACTCCAACAGAACTGTTCAGAAGACTCTGCTAAACAAACAAAAAATTCTGATCAGTGGATGACAATTCACCTAAAATGTGACCCCTCCCGGTGATTCTGCTGATGCCTGCTTCCCTGTGCCTCCAGCCTGCCCACCTCCTGTATCTGTTCTATGCACCAAATGTATACAGGGAGTGATCAGTACTTATCACTCCTGTGTCCATTCCTCACTAAAGCATAGAAAACAGTGTTTACTAGGCTTAAGTTTGTGAATGACTAGTCCCTATACAGAAAACTATTCATTCTTGTACAGGTGTAACATGCTGCAGCAAAAGGCACTATCTTCAGTTCCTTTCTCTGTCTCAAAAAAGAGACATCAGGGGTCTGTTTAGCCCTTTTGATATCTCACCAAAGTCCCACCATCCCCACCCCCAAAAATACAAAACATTAAAAAATAAAATAGTAAAAAATAATAATAAAAAACATAGTAATGTGTCACGATCAGGTGTCAGACTTGAAGACCAGTAGTTATAGCAGTTGCAGGACAGGTATACAAGTCACTTATGGCAGATGTCACAGGCTCACTAGCTGGTGTTCACCATAGCTCTTGATGGCAGAGATGGATTTAGCTGCAAGGCTTTTATAGGAAGTTCATGGGAGGAGCAAGGGGTTCAAGGTTCAAGAGCAATCAAGACACAAGGCAGGGTTGTCCAACGGATCAGATTTGGTTTGTCCAGCAGATCAGGCAGGGAGCTGTCCAGCATCCCAGATAGCTCAGTGGGAAGAGTCAATGCCAGATACAGAAGAGGTCCCAGGTTCAAGGTCAGGTCCTGACAGTACTCCCCTCCTCTCTGGACATCTGAACTACTTAAGACCCGGACCATTATGCCCCTTTTTGCGATTTGGCACTGTGTCACTTTAACTGACAAGTGCACAGTCGTGCGACGTGGCTCCCAAACAAAATTGGCGTCCTTTATTTCCCACAAATAGAGCTTTATTTTGGTGGTATTTGATCACCTCTGCGTTTTTTGTGCGCTATAAACAAAAATAGAGCTACAATTTTGAAAAAAATTATATAATTTGTACTTTTTGCTATAATAAATATCCCCAAAAAAGATATAAAAAACGTTTTTTAAAAAATATAAAAAAATATAAAAAAATCGCAATAAGCGTTTATCGACTGGTTTGCGCAAAATTTATAGCGTTTACAATAAAGGGGATAGTTTTATGGCATTTTTATTAATATATTTTTTTTACTACTAATGGCGGCGATCAGTGATTTTTTTCGTGACTGCAACATTATGGGGGACACATTGGACAATTTTGACACATTTTTGGGACCATTTTAATTTTCACAGCGAAAAGTGCTATAAAAATGCACTGATTACTGTGAAAATGACAATGCAGTGAAGGAGTTAACCACTAGGGGGTGCTGTAGGGGTTAAGTATGACCTCATATGTGTTTATAACTGTAGGGGGGCGGGGCTGGACATGTGACATCAGTGATCGTCTTTCCCTATATCAGGGAACAGATGATCACTGACATTGTGACAATGAAGAACGGGGAAGGTGTGTTTACACACACCTCTCCCCATTCTTCAGCTCCTGTGACCGATCGCGGGACACCCTCGAAGCCATGGCTGTGCTCTTAAAGAGGATGTACAGGTACATGCTTGTGCCCAGCCGTGCCCTTCTGCAGACGTATATTGGCGTGAAGGGGTCCTTAAGTGGTTAAGGCATGGTTTGTGAGAAAACCTCTGGTGGAATTCTCTTGTTATCTATGGCATGGATCTAATCTAGGGGCATGAACATTCTCCTCAGTCAGACACTATATCGTCATAAGCATATGTACCAACAATAGAGTTAGAAAAACTTACCTTATCACTTTGGGCATTTTTTCTTTAGAAGTTCTTGCCAGGGAGACTCTCGTTGCTTGCAAAGCTTTTTCAAATACCACCAGATCCTGCTTACGGACTATGGTGGCATTTAATGTTAATGTGCAGTCAGGTGGTAGATCTTCCTTGGCAGGACAGGAAGTAGTGATGGTATCAGGAACAGGTATTTTCTCAGGAGGTAGTGAAGACGTCTCTAGCAGGGATGAGCCGAACACCCCTGGGTTCGGTTCGCACCAGAACCTGCGAACAGACCAAATGTTCGTGTGAACTTTAGAACCCTGTTAAAGTCTATGGGACTCGAACATTTGAAATCTAAAGTACTAATTTTAAAGGCTAATATGCAAGTTATTGTCCTAAAAAGTGTTTGGGGGCCCGAGTCCTGCCCCAGGGGAGTGTTTGGGGACCTGGGTCCTGCCCCTGGGGACATGTATCAATGCAAAAAAAGTTTTAAAAACGGACGTTTTTTCAGGAGCAGTGATTTTAATAATGCTTAAAGTGAAACAATTTACTAGGGGGGGGGGTGTATAGTATGCCTGTAAAGTAGCGCTTGTTTCCTGTGCTTAGAACTGTCCCTGCACAAAATGCAATTTATGAAGGAAAAAAGTCATTTAAAATCACTCGTGGCTATAATGAATTGTCGGATACCAGCAATACAGAGAACAGTCATTCATAAAAAAAGAATGCGTGGGGGTCCCCCCAAATTCAATTACCAGGCCCTTTGGGTCAGGTATGGATATTAAGGGGAACCCTGCGTCAAATTAAAAAAAAATTATGTGGGGTTCCCCCCAAATATCCATTCCAGACCCTTCAGGTCTGGTATGGATTTTAAGGGGAACTCCACCCCAAATGTAAAAAAAAATGCCGTGGACCCCCACACATTTATTTTTTATGAATGACTTTTCTCTGTATTGCCGGGAGCCGACAATTCATTATAGCCGCGAGTGATTTTAAATTACTTTTTTCCTCTTCAGAAATTACACTTTGTGCAGGGACAGTTCTAAGCATTGGAAACAAGCGCTACTTTACAGGCATACTATACACCCCCCCCAGGTACGAATATTTAAAGGAATATTTCATTTTATTGTTTCACTTAA
The DNA here is from genome assembly GCA_029574335.1 of Rana kukunoris. Taxonomy (NCBI): domain Eukaryota; kingdom Metazoa; phylum Chordata; class Amphibia; order Anura; family Ranidae; genus Rana; species Rana kukunoris. The sequence continues at coordinate 305,884,420 of CM056053.1, forward strand.
AGGAATTATTAAAATCCCTGCTGCCAAAAAACTGCAGTTTTTAAAACTTTTTTTGCATTGATACATGTCCCCTGGGGCAGGACCCGGGTCCCCAAACACTTTTTATTACAATATTGAATATTAGCCTTTAAAATTAGCACTTTAGATTTCAAACGTTTGAGTCCCATAGACTTTAACAGGGTTCTAAAGTTCACACAAACTTGCTGCGAACACCCCAAATAGTTCGCTGTTCGGCGAACAGGCAATGTTCGAGTCGAACATGAGTTCGACTCGAACTTGAAGCTCATCCCTAGTCTCTAGACCAGGAGGTGATCCTTTGGCAGGACAGGGTGATGTTACTGCATTTACAACTGTAGAGCTTGGGATGACTACAGGAACTGGTCTGTTGTCAGGAGGTTGCATAGTTGCCTCTAGGCCAGATGATAAGGGCTTCTCTGGGGTATTAGTTGCAGATCCATAAATGATACTGGCATCGTTAACCACCATAATTAGGGTACCCACTTCATTGAATGTGGACAGGTCTCAACAACAACCTTGGCAGTTTACAGGCCTATTAGCAGGGGTAACAGGATGGATCCTAATAGTACCTACTTGAGGAACCTTTGGCCGAGGTGGGCAGAGGGAGATATGGTGCCCTCTTTCTCCACAATAGAAACATAGGCCACAGCCTCTCCTCCGCTCTCTTTCACCTTTAGACAGCTTGGTCTGGATGACCCCGATCTCCATGGGTTCCACATCTTCCAGGGTAGGTGTGTAAATATCCTCAGGAGCGTCTAGGCTTTGTGGGGTTAGAGCTTCATAGCTTGGCACGTACTGGGATGTCTTGGAGTTATATCTGTACAGGGTATTCCTGTCCCTGTTAGCCCAGGGCTAACATGAATGCTTCCCAGCTGTCCAAGACTGGACTCCTTTCCTGTAGTACCTGATAAGCCCATGTTTTAATCTGCCCAGTAAGCAGGTTGTTAGTAGGGCAAACCTTTATATAATTGGTGGCACAGGTCCTAGGCTTAAGAGCAAACAACAGGTCACAATCCATCTTAAAGCACGAAAAGGATGCACGGCTACCATCAAACCTTTCGGCATCACAACAAATGGCTCAGAAAGAGAGGAGGTGTTCACTGACTCATCTCACACATTTGTATTGGCCACATTGGCCGTATTGCCTGAGGCCGCGTACACACAATGAGATATGTCCGCTCAAACTTGTCCGACGGACAGTTTAGAGCGGACAAATTCGATCGTGTGTACGCGGCCTGAGAGGAGCCACAGCATTTGCTATAGTGGCCTCCATGTTTTAGGCCAGGTTATTCTGTCACAATCAGGCGTCAGGCTTGAAGAACAGTAGCTATAGCAGTTGCAGGACAGGTATACAGACAGTCACTTCTGGCAGATGACACAGACTCATCTGAGATACGGATTCTAAGTACTAGCTGGTGTTCATCAGAGCTCCTGATGGTGGAGATGGATTTAGCTGCGAGCTAGTAACGGATCACAGTCCTCAGGTTTGCCCCCCAGGGTGTGAGCAAGTCAGGGTCCAGTGACGAATAAGCATATAAGGGTTAAACAGCAGCGTGGTCAGTAAACAAGCCAAGAGGTCAACCACGAGTGTTTGCAGGTTGGAATCAGGCAGTAGAGTAGTCAAGGAACAACCCAAGGGTCAATCACAAGTGGTAGCAAATACAGATGGCAGCAGGGAAGACAAATAGCAAGACACCAGCTGAGAAGGCACAACAACCTGGCAAAGAGGAAGTGCTGAGACAAGGCTTTTATAGGAAGTTCATGGGAGGAGCAAGGGGTTCAAGGTTCAACAGCAATCAACACACAAGGCAAGGTTGTCCAACGGATCAGATAGGTTTGTCCAGCAGAACAGGCAGGGAGCTGTCCAGCATCCCTGATAGCTCAGTGGGAAGAGTCACTGCCAGACACAGAAGAGTAACCAGGTTCAAGCCCAGGTCCTGACATAATCCCTTGTTCACACAGGGAATACTACAGCATATGCCCCTATAAGGCCACATCTACTAGTACAGGAATGCAGAGGTGTTCCATGCATCCCTGTGCAGGAAGTCCCATTGATGTAATTTGGATTGTAGCAACTGCACAAACACAGCTGTTTTTCCCAATTTGACATCCATGTGAGTCCATGTGCATGTCCCTGAGCTTGCACATCTGTGTTCATGGTTGTACACACCCCAATGAATATCAGATTGGGAGCTGCAACTGTGCTCATGCAGCTGTAAGTGAAAAATGGTAACCTCCATCATTTTTGAGTAAATTGTTTTTATTTAGTTTTGCACACCTTCAGTTTTCACCATTTCACAAAAAGGCTCAATTTAAAATGTAAAATTATTTGTTATTTACTGTATTAACTCAATACAGTCTTAAAGTCTATATTTAATATTAGGTTTGCAGGATTTTTTTATGTTTTAAAAAGCATTTCCACAAATATCAAAGGTCCTAATAAAATCAGCAGTACCTTCCTTTTATTCTACTGCTCCTATACTTTATAGAAATGTATAGTTTGTGGGGGTCTTTCACAAATACTGAAAGCTGTAAGGAAAAAAAAAAAAAAGACTATGGAAACATTGCAAAAATTGCAGGCCACCTACATTTAAAAGTGGAGTACAGGGCCTGGCAGCAAAAGGGTGAAATGTAAAATAAAAATAATATAACCCCAAAATAAATGAAACCCTAAAATAGATATATTGACATAAAATTCATTTTTGTTAAGGTGATGCCTTGCTGCAAAAATTCTGTTGTACCAATAATTGAGGATCAACATAAAATATGAAACAATATACCCCCACAATAAATTGACCCCCTGAACTAATAGCATTTTTTTTCTAAAAAGGAAGAATTGTATAAAAAGAAAAGCTTGCTGTACTGTAGATGGGCCACTAGCTAAAAGTAACAACTGACCTGAAAATCCACAATGGAAAGAAGCCCAAAATAAAAACATCAAAAGGCAGCACAGAGAATAATTGTCTAAAGAGCAAGAAATCAGGATTGAGATACAATTTCCTAACTGACTCTAATCTCTCTCTTTGCAATGTATTAATTTTTCCTATCCTTTCCCTATAGTAACATTTAATGCAATACTATGGCTGCCCTGTGCCCCCCCCCCTTTATAGTAAGGGGGCTGGCTTATCTAAAATCCTCCTTATTAGCCCTTTTTTGAGCCTGTTGGCCATATAGTCCATAGGGATTTAAAAACATCTCCCAGGCACATTTGCACATAACTTTGCTGAGACCAATAATCTTGAACTTGCAGGATTCACCTTAAACCAATGTTAGCGGCAAAGCCAAACCTCATCTCTAATGATCAGTTAAGATATCAAGTGCTGTGATATCCCATTATTGCTGTATGGATTTGTAATGTATACTTGTGTATTATGCAATCATCTTGATTTTTGTACTGTCATTGGTTTGTGTGTATGTTTTGTCTTCAAAATAAAAAACTTTTACTGTTAAAATAAAAAATATATATATATCAAGTGCTGGAATTCAGTCAAAGCTGGTGTAACTAGATAAGTGCAGCTGCACAGAGGAAACCAGCCTCAAAATTAAGCGCAAAAAAATTAAACATAAACACAGTGATTTATATAACATATATGCAAAGTATAACTATATACAAACAGGGAATAAAAGGAAATTGAGTAAAGCGGCAGCAGGGGTTACAAGGAGAAGTGTGTAAAAAAAAAGGGTCAGGAACAGCATTAGCATTAGTGGCGGTGCGTGTATAGCGGGTGCTGGAGTGCCGCCCCCTCTGGGTGCCGCATACGCCACTGACAATATACATAGATTCATGCATTCCATTGTATGAATCTATGTATTGCCGCCGATTCGCCGAATATTCAGATGGCCGGCCCCCTGGTGAACGCCGGCCATCTGAATAACGGCGGCTGCGGAAGTGCCTATCAGAGCCAGCCAGCCCTCAGGCACAATGGCTACAATTGCTGGGCACAGTGGTGATGATTGATGGGCACAATGGCTACAATTGCTGGGCACATTGGTGACAATTGATGGGCACAATGGCTACAATTGCTTGGCACAGTGGTGACAATTGCTGGGCACAGTACTAACAATTGCTGGGCACAGTGGTGACAATTGCTGGGCACAGTGGTGACGATTGATGGCACAGTGGTGACAACTGATGGCACAGTGGTGACAATTGATGGCACAGTGGCTGAGTTTGATGGCATGGCACAGTGGTGACAATTGATGGCACAGTGGCTGAGTTTGATGGCATGGCAAAGTGGTGACAATTGATGGCACAGTGGCTGAGTTTAATGGCATGGCAAAGTGGTGACAATTGATGGCACAGTGATGACAATTGATGGCACAGTGGCGACAATTGATGGCACAGTGGCTGCGTTTGATGGCATGGCACAGTGGTGACAATTGATAGGCACAGTGGCTGCGTTTGATGGCACAGTGACTGCGTTTGATGGGCACAGTGGCTGTGTTTGATGGGCACAGTGGTTGCGTTTAATGGGCACAGTGAGGCTGCAATTGTTTTTTTTTTTTTTTCGTTTGTTTGCGCCCCCCCAAAAATTTTGATCACCAGCCGCCACTGATTAGAATAGACGATCGGGTTCATGGAGAAAAGGTACAGTAAGCAGGAAAGGATGCAGCAGTTTGCAGGAAATAGAGGCAGTAATCAAAGATCACAGATTTCTAGACAGGGAGTATGGGCACACATGTAAAATGTTGATGTACTGAGAGCATCCTGATGTGGAAATAAATGCCCTCGCACCGCCAGCATTGTTGGAAGACACCATCTGTTTGACACTGGAACTACACCCTTCGGGTACAATGAACACCAGCAGGTTCTCTAGTTTCTAACTTGACCAGTGGAAAAATGCCACAAACTCTGGTAGTCAGTAGCAAGGAGCTAAGAAGTCAGTTGTGATGAACTAAGGCCATGTGGTTAGATTAGGTCAATGACATTGTCAAAATATGGCTATTTGGTCAATGATATCACCTGCATTTGTTACCTGGCTGCAATTGGTTGAACTGATGACCTGTTACCATGTGACTGTTTCCTGTGAGTTTGACCCAAACCTTAGCTCATCAGCAGTAGTTAGTAGAGAATGTCCACGTTATATTTATAGTTAGTAGATAATTACCCCTTACAGTAGTAGTCAGTAATTGATCAGTGGAGGGGGGCCTTGTTAGTTGTTAGTTGTTACAATGTTTGTTAGTGAAGAAAGACCTCTTATATTGAGAATGAGTGGAGAGGTCCCCCCTCACACAGTCAAGAAATAAATACCCTCTCACATTGTTACTTGAAAAATGCCTTTTACATTGTCATTCATTGGAGAAGTTCCCTCCCCCCTACATTGACAATGAGTAGAGAAGTGTAAAATGTGTATTAGATTTTATAAATTTCATATGTTTACCCTATGGTGGAAGATAAAAAAAAATGCTTATGTACTGGAAAATATCAAATTCTTGTGTTTTCCACCAGTACATGTATCTGAGCTTTTATTTATGCTTCCCAATAAAATCCAGATTTATTTTGCTGTCTGAATCCCTTGATTCATCAGTGTATGCACCATATGTCTTTCATAGCTTGAAGAGGGACTGTGGTAGGTATAATATTTACAAAATATTGTTCACAAACAAGTGGAATATACTTCATAATTAAATCTCTAACAATACAAATGTGTCCCTTGATAAACACACTAAAGATTAAAACATTTGTTTTACTGTACACTCATTTCGGATCTAAGAATTAAAAAGGGATTGTTCACTCAGAAAAGTTTACTTCATGCCTCTGCTTGACATATGTGGGATTAGGTACACAATTACATGTCGTTTATAACCCTCAAAAAAACGACTGACTTTTATAAATTTTTATGTAACCTCCTGTCAACCCCTGACTGTTTCATTTTAAGATTCTTGGATAAAATATTTTAAATGCTTCTGGCTATTGACATATGATTGTCACTAGATTTAGACCACCATGAATAGAGTTTTTTTCATGTTTCCTATAAAAATGAAAGGTCACTTATTTTAATTCATGTCAGATGTTCCTCTTCAACCAAAGGTTCTAGCTAGCTAAGGATCTATCTAACTGCACACATTGTAATTTAAAGTGAACTCCTGTCAGATCAAAAAGTGCCACTAACATACTGTATATAATATCATTTTTGTATACTTTTTTAATTGGAACAGTTCATTTTGTGAGAGAAATAAAGACATTCTCTATATGTCAGTTTATGTCTTGCAATGATTTTCGAAAGCTTTACTTAAGACTTTTACCTATTTTTGTTTGGTCTAAAGCTGTGATGGTCAATTTGGGTTGTACAAGGGCCCTCAGTTATGGTTTGTGATCTCACCAATGGGCTTCAGATGATTTTCCATGTTGTAAAGCTACACAAGACTATCAGAGACTGCAGAAATACTATAGGGGAAGGTTAGAGAGTACAGGCATGGTAAAAGTGTGGTAAGAAACTTAAGACCTGCTGCAGGAGACAGTCAGTGATTATGAACATGTTGCACAACACTGCCAATGATCACTGTGATTACAGCCACCCTAAAAATACAGGCTTTGACTCCCACTACCAGCTGCTGGGGTCCAAGGGCTTTACCACAAATATCAAAGGGTTTAATACGTCTCTGGTTAAAAACTGGACACCTGCATTTCATTCATTGTTTGCTTCCTATGTGCTTTATGCTGCCTACTGATAGGAAGGGTTGTTTTACTGGAACTGGAAGTAATTTACAATCTCAATAAAAAGTAAGACATTTCAAAATTAGTATGTACTGTGCATCACCTTCATCTTAAAAATGTACTTTTATTTAGTTCATAGCCAGCCTACTTGCATCCCCTAATCAGATTATGTTATAATTCTCTGTTGTATTATAAAGTAATAAGGTATATTTGGTATATTTGGTATATTTGCTCCGGAATTAAACTTAACTGTTTGTTCAGCCTCTATTGACTTGATACCAGGAACCACAAAGGAGAGGAGAGCAATGCTGCAGTGCTGGAATGATGAGAGGAGTCAGGTAAGTATTTATGGATGGGGGGGAACATTTAGTGGGGTGATTTTGGTAAACATGGTTTGACTTTAGAACCACTTTAATAACCAAGTAGCTAACTAGGGGACATTTGGATGAGGTACTAGCAATATTTGACAGTTAGTCACTTGGGACGGGGGCAGAAAGGAAAGGGTCAGTGGGAAAGGAAATAAGGTAACAAAGGGAAAGGTAACAGGTTAGAAATAAAAGTTAAACAAAAAAAAGGTGATATAAGGGATGAGGGACCAGAGGAAAAGAGCATGGCCTCAGCAAACATCTGGAACAGAAACATTTCTCATTAGTATTGCAAATATTAAGGGGATTATAGTAATTCTTCTGACTTCCAACCTATTCCTGAGGGCAGAGATAAAGTTCTCCATAATGTTATGTACCTGGGTGTGAGCCTGAAGCGTGGAGGGAGACCTCCCGTACAACCCCGGCTCAGAGACCACTGGAATGGAGACAGTGGTGGTAAGAGCACGATGAAGTAAAGGTGTCTGTTCTGGAACCGCTGGACAGGAAGCAGGTGATGCAGGTCGGCAGGCTAGAGAATGCAGGAACAGCAGATGCAGGTCAGCAGAGCAGCAGATGCAGGTCATACACTTCAGAGTAATCAGCATAAACGGTAGGCAGGAGAATAGTCAGAGTCCAGGCCGGGTCTAGGCAACGGGTAATCAGGCAGAGCACAAGCAGGGTCAACAAGCCAAAGTCAGGACTGGAGATGGAAGCAAGGTCAGGAAGCCGGATCATACACTGGAACAGAATGCTTCATGCAAGAACAGGAACACCGGGGAACAGCTGCAGATCAAGCCGCGAGGTGCAGCATTCCGGCAGTGTCTTTTATAGGCTGCTGGGCGCTGCGTATAAAGGCTGTGTTTCACGCACGCGCATAGGTGCCTGTGAGGTCTGTGGTTCGCGCATGTGCATAGGCGTATGCCTACGCAGAACGTCCCTGACACATAGTCTGTATTTTGTTCACCCTGGCAAATCATTGGCTCAATGTTGGTGGGATCATTTGAATTTAAGTGGTGGTAATACAGGCCCTGGAAGCATTGTATCGATTGATCAGCAGTGATTTCTAGTGATGTCTAGTAACAACACTTCCTTGATAGTCGTATCAAATTCAAACAGACTGCCACAGGGTTCTTAGAAAAGGAGATTTAAGCGAGTTGTATTATAATTTGGGCAACCTGTTGAATTTCAAAAAGACATGTAGTAGTATGCCTGTATAGGTATTTCGGTGCCAAGAGCATTCTATACTAAGTGGTTATATTTTATATAGGATCTCCTGGAATTTTCTTTAAAAAGGGACGTTTTAGCAAAAAAAAAAAAAGATCCTGTCCTGTCTTTTTTCTGAATGTGACTTGCAGGCCCCCTTTCTATCCGTGAAGGTATGTTAGGTATAATTGAGTGTATATAACCAACAATAGTTGATAGGAGAGAGAAAGAGAGGAATAGGGTGTGTGTTATTATAACATGACCCTGGCATAGGTCTTCAAATGATTTTCATGGTCCTCAGAATGAGTGGGGTTCAGACAAGGAGTACAAAAAATGCAATTGCTGTTGTTGTCTCCACATGCAGTATCTAACATAAGAATGTTGGGGTCAATGTAAAAGGTATAAGAGGTTTTCCAATTGCAAGTAATCAGGAACTTGGAGGCCTAATTAACTTGTCTAGCATGCTAAGAAGACAAGATCTGTCCAGGCTAAGAGGACATGATCTGTAAGACCAGGAATGAAATTATGGTGACTTATTATAGGTGTCAGGTAGATGGACTGAACAACCCTTGGTTCGGTTCGCACCAGAACTCCCAAACATAGCAAAAGTTTGGACCCGAACATCAAACTCCATTGAAGTCCATGGGATTCGATTGTGAAAAATAATTTTTAAGGCTTATTTACAAGTTATTGGCCATAAAAAGGGGATGGTGGCCCGGGTATTTTGCAGTGAGTTTTCAGTTTTGTAGAAACATACTATAGTCCATTTAACATGATCTCCTATAGGTTTACACCCTATTTTTTTAGTGGGTGGAATGTGGTCCATAAAGTGACGACCAGTCAATTGTTCAGGGTTCACAACACCAGCAGCCCAACGTCCAGATCAGTTTACAGACGTTGGCGTCTGGTGATTTAGAAAGATTAGTTCTGCAACCTTCCACACAAAGTCTGCATGGACCATAGGCCTGTCACTTTTTTTCATCAGAATGAGGGAATTGCAGAGGCACTGTTCCATCATTGCTGGATAAAAGGTTATGGCCTGGTCAGCTCTGTCTACACCTCCTATAGTGTGGTTGTAGTCCAACACAACCTGTGGCTTCATCACATCGTTTCCACCTTTGGTGTGTACCATTACGGTCGAGGTGTTATGAATGGTACTCATAAGGCACACGTCTTTTTTGTCCCTCTACTTCAGTACCATCATTTTCCCTTTCTGCCATGCAGCTACTTCTCCTGCCCGAGCTTTTTATTGGCAAAGGATGACGACATGTGACGCCGGTTAGGCCTCCCGGTCCCATATGCGGCCATCTTATTCAGGAGAAGGAACTTGTAGAGGTATAAAAATTGTCTGTGGTGACACAGTAGCCCTGGTTCAGCAATGGCTCAATAGTAATGTCTCTCTCTGGAATATAGGTCTGCTGGAAATTATGCAAAATAAGCTGGTAAATCTCCCAACATTTTTTCAGCTTTGGAGCTGGATGTGAACTCTTATCAAAGTCCTCATTATTTGCAAAGTGCAAACATTTCATGATCAGCGAAAATTTTTATTCCGACATGACGGTTCCAAAAAAAGGTGTGGCCAATAATTTGTTGGTTGTTTGATAGTAATATTTTGATAGTTCATATTGTTAATGTATTGTAATAAATATAACTTTTTATGACTTTAGTAGTCATTCATATTTTTGTTGCCCGTAAAACCCCACCTATTCAGAGGTATTCATTTTTTAATTGATTAAGGAATGATGGCAACCACATGCCACCACACATGAGATAATCTTTTACCTCTGAATAAAGAAACAGTTGCTTCAGTGGTTGTTGTATTTTAGGGCTTCTGTCAGATTTTGCCAAAGGTAAAATTGGTAATTTTACTGTAAAACCAATTTTTACCAAAAGCTGTGTGAAAAGGCAATCGTGTATTAAAACCTATTTAAATAATAGTAAAGCTCTTTTTTTCTGACAAATGATTTGTACACAATTTAAATACATCATCTATCATTGGATAAACACGAACGAGTCACAAAAATTGACATATAATAAAAAGCTGATCACACATTTGCAGCTGCTCTATGCTCAGTAACTGTCTTGTACAATGACTTGACAAACTGTTCAATAATTGGTTGTTTGGGAGAATCAGATCTGTTTTTAATTAGAGGGAAAGGGTTTTGAAACAAATGTTTGTTGGTAGTAAATTCTTATGTTTACCTAGCTGTGCAGCTGTGATTGCATTGCAACATTGCTGCTTTCTCATTGAGTAATTTGTCTTTCTTTTTCTTGACTTTCTTTAAAATGACAAAATGCCATATCATTATTGGGAGTTTCCTAAGGTTGTTTTAGGGCTACAGATTAAAAATAAAAAACCTGTGGAACAAACATAGTTTAATCATAGAGTGCCTTGAATTCAATTTCAACATACTTATTTCATGAACAAGATTAAATACACTTTGATGACTTAAAGAACCACAACATATAAATTACTTGATTAACATAAGCTGGTTTATGTGAAAGAGTTTTTAATAAAATTCAAGATAATTATGTGAAAGTTTCAAAAGTCTTTCAGGAGATTATCAAAAGAAGCAGACAATGGTAATATGGGGTGGAGATATTTTCAAACACACAGTTGATAGAATTTCATTAGTGTTCATTAATCCTGACACCATAGCGACATCTTTCAACTACCATGCCAAGTAATGTAAAGCAATACGTTGCATAGAAAAGTTGAATAAATCTAGAACAATGTTTCTCAACTCCAGTCCTCAAGGCTCCCCAACAGGTCATGTTTTCAGTCTTGCCATTATTTTTCACAGGTGATTTGATCAGTTTTACTGCCTTAGGCTGGGTTCACACTGGTCCGACAAACGCTCCGACATTGGGAGCTCATGTCGCATGACATGTGAAAATCAATGTTTGCCTATGGGAGCCGTCTTAACTGGTCCGACTTTGAAAATGCTCCCTGTACTATTTTGGTCCGACTTTAATCCTACTTCAGCCCATTGAATATCATTGAGGTTGGCTCAAAGTAGAATCCTTGTCCTAAACATCCGACTTTTGACATCCGACATGGTGATTACAGCAGCAGTAAAAGGAATTTATCTCACACTGGGATTGTTTTGATTGGTCAAAGAACAAGTCAGATTATCACAAAGTCGGATCAAAGTAGTATCCTGTTCATTCAAGTCGGAAGGATGTAGGACCAATGTAGGACTGATGTCGCAGAGCAAAGTAGGATGAAAGTCGTGTGACTGTCATGTCGTATCAGTGTGAACCCAGCCTTAGTAGTTACCACAGCAGCTTCATCTTACGGAAATCCTGAAAATATGACCTGATGGGTCGACTTGAGGACTGATCCAGAATATGTTTTTTTAATTGTGCAGTTTAGGACACCAACCCTAGGTTATAGGCTAATACTGCCAGGTGATTGAACACTGGCAAAGCTTTTAAAGACATGTTCCTTGAGTGACCCCCTAAAAACCATATCCCACTCTGAGTGTTTTAGTAGTGTCCTAAGGAGATGAAATCAGTCTTAGCTTAACTACAACATGTAGCTTATTATTTTACTTTAGATTCTTCTTATCTTTTACAGAGAAATCAGTCTTAGCTTAACTAATGTATTATTTTACTTTAGATTCTTCAATCAGCTCTTCACTGTTTTGTAATACAACAGTAAAAGCGGTGTATTCAATGTGGTGCAATATCAGAGTAAAACACTGGGAGCTTACTCAGACCCCCTACATGGGTGCTCATCTCAGCACTTGGTGCAATGTGAGTAGTTAGACTCAGGGTGCTCTATATTTCCCAGGGCCATGGTTCAACCCTATAAAACCTAAACCCTAAAGACCCCTTTGGGAGTATGCCCACCATGCGAATATATGCAGTGGCGACAATTGCTGGGCACAGTGGCAAACATTTCTGGAAACAGTGGTGACAATTGATGGGCACAGTGGTGACAATTGATAGCACAGTGGTGACAATTGATGGCACAGTGGCTGCATTTGATGCCATGGCACAGTGGTGACAATTGATGGCACAGTGGTAACAATTGATGGCACAGTGGCTGCGTTTGATGGCACAGTGGCTGCGTTTGATGGCACAGTGGCTGCGTTTGATAGCATGGCACAGTGGCTGTGTTTTATAGCATGGCACAGTGGCTGTGTTTGAAGGCACAGTGGCTGCGTTTGGCATGGCACAGTGGTGACAATTGATGGCACAATGGCTGCGTTTGATGGCATGGCACAGTGGTGACAATTAATGGCCCAGTGGTAACAATTGATGGTACAGTGGTAACAATTGATGGCACAGTGGCTGCGTTTGATGCCATGGCACAGTGGTGACAATTGATGGCACAGTGGTAACAATTGATGGCACAGTGGTAACAATTGATGGCACAGTGGCTGCGTTTGATGGCACAGTGGCTGCGTTTGATGGCACAGTGGCTGCGTTTGATAGCATGGCACAGTGGCTGTGTTTTATAGCATGGCACAGTGGCTGTGTTTGAAGGCACAGTGGCTGCGTTTGGCATGGCACAGTGGTGACAATTGATGGCACAATGGCTGCGTTTGATGGCATGGCACAGTGGTGACAATTGATGGCACAGTGGCGACAATTGATGGCACAGTGGTGACAATGGGCACAGTGGCGACAATTGATGGCACAGTGGTTGCGTTTGATGGCATGGTACAGTGGTGACAATAGATGGGCATAGTATCGATAAATGGTGGCACAGTGGCTGCATTTGATGGCATGGCACAGTGGCTGCATTTGAAGGCATGGCACAGTGGCTGCATTTGATGGCATGGCACAGTGGGGACAATTAATGGCACAGTGGCGACAATTAATGGCACAGTGGCGACAATTGATGGCACAGTGGCGACAATTGATGTACAGTTATGACAACTGATGGCACAGTGGCTGTATTTGATGGGCACAGTGGCTGCCTTTGATGGGCACAGTGACTGCCTTTGATGGGCACAGTGGTTGCAATTGATGGGCACAGTAGCTGCGTTTGATGGGCACATTAAGGCTGCAATTGTTTTTTTTTTTCCGTTTGTTTGCGCCCCCCCAAAAATTTTGAGCACCAGCTGCCACTGATGGAAGGAGTAACTGTGGACAAGGAGCTGGTGGAATAGGCCGCTTTGGCAGCTGTGGTGGAAGGCAAACTAGTATGAGCCTGGATGACATAGGATGAGAAGGATGAGGTTGGCTTAGTTATCCACTTCACCAACTCTTCTGTTGTGGCTCAATAACACAGCCAGCAGCAGAAAAAAGGGACAAGCATGACAGAGGATGCACCATGTCCGCCACTACAACTTTTCACTGTAGACACAGAGGCTGCTTGCCCTCTTTTAGTGGCCTGTGTCTGCCTCTCCTTGGTGGCCTTCCAGACATAATGAAAATTTGTAATGTTATTTAATTTTTAATGCGCTCTATATATAGTCTAAACTAAATGCAGTGTATATATATATATATATATATATATATATATATATATATATATGTATATATATATATAGTATCTCACAAAAGTGAGTACACCCCTCAAATTTTTGTAAATATTTTATTCTATATTTTCAACACTGAAGAAATTACACTTTGCTACAATGTAGTGTATAGCTTGTATACCAGGGTAAATTTGCTGTCCCCTCAAAATAACCCAACACATAGCCAGTGAGCCACAATACCAAGGAGGTGAAGGCAACAGTGGAGCTAAAACAATGGACTCGGGAGAGGGCATCTGCATTTTGATGCAGTCTCCCGGGCCTATGCTCCACTACAAGTTTAAATTCCTGGAGAACCAGGAACCAACAAGTAACCCTGGCATTAGTCCCTTTACCTTGTCACATCCATGTTAAAGGGGCATGGTCAGAAATTGGCTTAAAACTTCCTCCCCAAGAGATAATATCTGATGAATTCTCGTGCCCACTTAATGACACTCTCACTCAACGATATCGTAGTTTTTCTCCGCTGGTGTCTACTTCCTACTAAGGAAGACTACCTGGTGCTCCTCGCCATGAACAACCTGTGACAACATCGCTCCCAATCCTACATTGGAAGCAACAATCTGGACAATGAACTCTTTTGAAAAATTGGGTGCTATAAGGATCGGGTGTTGTTATAGTGCTGACTAGAGCTCCAAAAAAGCCTTCTCAGTGTGTGCATTCCACTCCACCATGACCGATTTCCGACCCTTAGCAGACATTTTTCAGGGTTTATTGTAAACCCCTCCTTCCAGAGGGAGTCCAGCACTGCCTGGACTTTGGGCAAGTATAAATCCCAGTCTCTGATAAAAATGACTATGTCATCCAAGTGCACTGGGGCATACTCCTGGTGAGGTCGTACAATCCTATCCATTGCTCCCTGAAACGTGGCTGGAGCAGTTTGTAGTCCAAAAGGCATTCTTTTGTACTAAAAACTTCCATCTGGGGCAGAAAAATATGTTTTCTTTCTAGCAGCCTTGGTCAATGGGATTCTCCGATACCTCTTGGTAAGGTTTAATGTAGCAGTGCTGATCCTGACCTCCCTGGGTCCCTAAGCAAAATGACATGGCACATTAAAAATGAGAAGCGGGGGGCGCTGACGACAGTGACATGTCACATTAAAGAAAGTTGAGAAGCGGGTGAGGGGGGTGTTTTGCTGTCGGAAATTACATCTTACATTAAATTGAGAAGCGGGGGTGCTGACTTCTTACCTCTTCTCCCATGCAGCCAGCGAGTTAAGAAGCGGGGTGAGGGGGCAAAAATGACTTCTCATCAGGTGGGGCCTCTAGTAATTTGGGGGGCCCTTCGCAGCTTTGCGGGGGGCCTAAGCGGCTTGCATAGTGAGCCCTGAATGTAGTGATATACCTGGCTGGACCTAGTCTTTCAATAAGCTTTGGTACCAACACAATCACTCACTCTGCAATTCTTAAATAATCTCCAGGTCTAACATCTTCTTCACTTCCTCTGAAACAACCTTCTTTTGAGCCTCTGGGATGCGTGATAATATAATGCTCTATGACACTAGTTTGCCCTGGCAAGTCTGAAAATGTTTCTTTATTTCTCTTCAAGAACTCCTTTGCCAGCTAACTTTGGATTTTAGACAGGGTATTTGCTACTTGGACACTCTCCACCCCAACCTGAGGCTCAAGTCGTGCACTAGCCAGGGAGGTCACTGGTTCCCTGTCTGTCCAGGACTTTAACAAGTTTACATGCATATCTGATACAGTTTCCTCTTGCCTGGCTGGTGGACTATAACTTACTTTCCCCATTTTTTCCACCACTTCAAGAATCTATCTGGCCAAGAATTTATTTTCCACAGTGAGAATCAACACCGCTATTTGATCCCCCACTTTAGAAGTGCCTTATTTTAGTGGCTCTATTATAGACCTGTGTTTGGGCCTCCTGGTCTCTGCAGGAAGTGCCCATGGAGGCATGGGGCACTTCTTGGATAGCAATCAGGAGAGCTGTTAACAGGCAGTCCCAGTCTTTCCCAACCCTTTGTACCACTCTCTTGAGAATAGACTTAAGAGTCTTATTAAAGAATTCTACCAAGCCGTCCGTTTGGCGATTGGTAGACTGACGTGCGCAGCTATTTATTTATAATTATCTTTTATTTATTTTTATAAACAAGAAAGCAACACGAAAAACACAAGAAAACGGGATATGCAGAATCCAATACAACAGCTTATTTATATATGGACATTATAATACATCTCTATCTTAAACTCTTTTACTATTCCTGGTCTATAGCAGAGGGAAATTATAATATTTTATATCACAAGCAATTTCCATTCCCCCCAGGGGAGATATAGAAACCAAAATACTATTTCAACTTTTAACTAAATTTCAAACTTCCCCAAATGTTCCATCTCCTCCCTGATTGTCCATATATTCTCTATGTATTCGACAAATTCCCTCTTTTATCTCCATCACGTTGCCTTCCCTATTTTATCCCCTCAATCCCTCCCCCCTTATCCCCTCCTCAAGACCCCCATCTCCACCTCTTCTCCTCCTCCATCCGCGTACACCCACGGACATGGAGGGAAGAGGAGAGGAAGAAGGAGACAAAAAAAAAAACAACACAAAAAAAACAAATACCACAGACATAACCCCATAACACAACAAACCTCCCCCCCCCCTCCGCTGTCCCCCCCTCGGCGAGAAATTTCATCTTTCCTTCCCTCCTCCCTTTCCCTTCTTTCCTCGACCTCTAATCTTTATTCTTACTCCCCTAGTAACTTTTTACCTTCTTCCGATTGTACAAATAATTCCCAGGGTGCCCATATTATTTTATTTTGCTCTTTCTTATCTATTGGCCTCGGTAAGAGTTTCTCCATTATTCCTATTTTCCTTACTTTTTTAAGCCACATAGATATTGGAGGTGCTTCCGGGTCTTTCCATTTTATTGCAATGCAACTTTTAGCCGCATTTATCAGATGACCTATCATTGATCCTGTATATCTTTTCAAAGAAATTTCTGTATGATGTAATAGGAAGAATGAGGGGTCATCTGGAATCTGGTGTTCTGTAAGTGATTGGGTAATTCTCCGTACTGTTTCCCAAAATTGTTGTATTATTGGACACCCCCAAAATATATCTATTTAATCCAGAACAGCTTGCACACATCGGCCATAACCCTCACCATAAACGGAGTGCTTTGGTCCATGAATATTTCCTTAGGAAAACCAGTCTGTGTAAACAACAGGAATATTTCCCGGGCAATAGCCTTAAATGGAGGTATTCCACAGGGGTAGCGCCTCCAGATATCCGGTGGCATAGTCGAGGATTACCAGTATGTAGGAGTGACCTTGAGCGGACTTTATTGAGGGACCTACTATGTCCATGGCTATCCTTTCGAATGGTACCAATTATGGGCAGAGGGACCAAAGGGCTCTGGAAGTGAGTCAGCGGGACGGTAAACTGACAGGTGGAACAAGATCTACAGTATTTCTTTACCTCTGCTTTCAGACCTGGCCAGTAAACCCAGTTGGTGATCCGTGCCTTCGTTTTCACAATTCCTAGGTGTCCCCTAACACATCTTCATGGTTTCTGTTTTGGATATCTCCATTCCTCCAGTGGATTGCATGCAGCAAAGGACTGGATTAAGATGATGCATGTTACTACTACATATAACTGCTAGCCCATTCTATGGTTGAGCGCCTTGGGCTGTTTGTTACATGTTTATCTTGCTTTCCTCTTGGGGATTGGATTACTACAGCTTTCTTTTTTTGGGCATAAGTGAACTATATTTTAAATTCCCAAATATTTATTGCATCAATTTTTATATCGCTGCCATCATATAGTTGTTGAAAAATGAATAAAACAGTGCTGTGCAATATCAATGAGTCCATACACTATTATGAAATGGGTGATCAGATGATGTAGGACGAAGACACCACATGACAAGAAAACTTTCCAACAACACTGGGTATCCAAAGTGACAAATCCTCCACCGCCAAAAGTATATTCTTACCAGATGAGATGGACCTCAGAATGAACAGAAGGTGAAAAGCGCTTGTATCCACACATGGGATGAGAATGGTCAGTGAGTCCGGCAGTAGTAACAGGTGAGGATGGAATCAATGTATAAAGTGAATAAATGGAGAAAAATAAACACGATCTAGGTGTGGTCTGGACGGCATGGTGTGAGGAATGTGGAACGGGAGCTCCACTCGCCAAAGATCCGTGACTAACCATCCTTGGGCTCTAATTGCCTACTAATCCATCAAAAAACGGGTGATAATACGCTCTAGCATACTGGGGTTATTTTGCCACCGAAGAAGTCCTTTGGTGTGGTTGCCAAATACCGGCTTACAGAGAAGGAGGCTGGGGAGGAAGATGGCACCAGTTCCTCTGCCCCTGCAGACTCGGCGGCAGAGAACACAGCGCGATTGCTGGAGGTGATTTTCCGATTGCAAAAGTTCTCTGACATGCAAAATCGAGGAGGTGAAGATTGATGTCTCACTCATCCACCAATTAAGACCTGCAGAAACTCAGGGAACAAGTACTGAGATGGAGACCAGAATTAGGCACGTGGAGGACGAGATGCCACCATTGCAGATCGCGGCTGAGCCCCTGCAACACCAGCTTACTATGGTCTTGGCGAAGCAAGACCATATGGAAAATCGCCTCAGGAGATGCAACCTATGGTTCGTGGGTCTGCCAGAGGGTGTGGAAGGCTCAGACCCCCCCTTTTTTCTGGAAAACCTATTAACCATCACCTTTGTGCACGCTGAGTTCTTGGCCTCCTTCGTGGTGGAAAGGACCCACAGGTTGGCTGCTAAGCCTCCTCCCCAGGGCGCACTGCCGTGGACTTTCATTGCTAAGCTACTTAATTTCTGTGACCGGGATGCTGTGCTTCATTTTACCAGGCAGAATAACGAGATCAGGGTCTTGCCGGACTTCTCGGTGGACGTCCAGAAGAAGAGGGTCCTATTCTCCGAAGCCAAGCGCCAGCTGAGGATCCATCACTACTCCTAAGCCATGCTCATTTTTTTGACACACCGGAGGCTGTTTTCTCCTGGCTCGAGAATGCAGCACCGCCGGCTCAACAGCCTGTGTAAAGTTCCCGTCCCTGATGCCTGGATTGCGCCCGCTGAGTACGGTATGATGATTGTTGTCCCCTGATCCTTTGTGGAACTTGGACTTGCTGTGATCCCACCAGGTACTGTTCCTATTGCTCCCCAACCCATATCCTTCACCCTCTTGGCTATGCCCCTGGTGGGTTTCCCTTGCCTTGCCCAGACCGGTGCTCAGCCGTCCCCCTCCTTCCCATTCTCCCACGTTGCTGCCCATCATTTTTTATGTCCCTGTTTTTCGTGACACTCTGATTGTGCTCCTTTGTACTCCCTTTATCTCCCCTGCCTTTCCTTTTTTATATGAAGAGGAATACGAACTGTAGCCCCGAATTGTGGTTTAAGATAGCAAGTTGCTGCCCGTCATGGCACCTCCCCTTATATGTTATCCTGGAGATCCTAGACCGGGGCCTCACTCCTTGTACTGTTGCTTGTTTTACAGCAGACAATCGTCCCGCTAGACGCAGGTGTCCCCTTGGACCCTGTGGTATTTTTCAATTTGTGTAACGTTTTGTGGTTTCATGTACATGCTTGGTTTCCCTGGTCTGGTTGGGCCTGGAGGGTTGTTCTGGCTTATTGCTTGGGGACCCGCCGACCAGAACACCACAGTGTTTTTTTTTCTTCCCGTTTTTGTGTGGTTAATTGCTGGACTCTCGCTATGATTTCAAGTGTTGTGCTGGAGGGAATGATATATTGCTACTTGGGGAATACTGTATGGAAATGTGCTACTAATGTTATATTACTATGTACTGGTGTGTTTACTGGGGTCCTGGCCTTGGTGCTCCGGGGTCTGCAGGCGGTGTCGGGGGTCCAGCCCTATCTGGGGGCTGCCCTGGATGCCTGTGCATGGGCCCGGGGTCTCTGGGACACTGACTATCGATACTGTTTGCCATGACCAATGTGAAGTTTATTACATGGAATTTAGGGCCCGTCCGAAACGCAACGCAGTGTTGTCCTTCTTGAAAGCACAGCGGGCTGACGTTATGGTATTAGTGGAGACTCACTTAACTGGCCAGCTCATGATGACACTAAAGAAACCATGGGTGGGACAGGTGTACCAGGCCCCACATACTGCAAATTCCAGGGGGGTGGCTGTATTGGTGGCTAAACTGCTTAGTTTGTGATGTTCCTTCTCCAGTCTGATCCCCAGGGCAGGTTTTTATTCATACATGCTAAGATTAATGGTCTAGAGGTGCTGCTCTTGGCTATATATATACCCCCCCCCACCTTTAATAATATTGCACATAGACACCTGGATAGGTTATCCATGACGGCTCCTGTAGACACTGCACATGCACAGACCCGATTTGGTAAACTCCTCCTTGATTTGGACCTGGTGGACACGTGGCGTCACCGCCACCCGACAGATAGGACATTTTTGTGCTTCTCGACGGCGCATGACTCTATGTCACGCATTGACCTAATTCTGACATCCTGGACTCTTCTCCTTAGCTTGGGTAATGTGGGGTTTAATCCGTGTGTCCTATCTGACCATTCCTCCTATTGGATTGAGCTTTGCATTGACTCCCCTCCCTCAACTTATACCTGGAAATGTAACCCCTTCTGGCTTTCGGTCGTCCCTGATTTGGCGGAGGCCGGGGCCGAGTGGGACTTTTTCTTTCAGACAAACAGGGGATCCGTGACGTTCGGGGCGGTATGGGACTCCTTTAAGGCTCATTCTAGGCTACACCTGTCCCAACGCATCTCCCGGTACTGGAAGACTTCGATTCAGGTGGTCGCGGAGGCGGAGGCGGAAAGAGCCTTTGTCTCTCACCCCTTCTCGTCCATGGCTGACACTTTTAAAATACAGACCCAAGTTTTGAATGGTCTTTTCTTTGAGAAAGCCTAAAGGAAAATATTCTATAGTAAGCAGAGTACGTATGAGTGCGGAGAACGGGCGGGACGACTCCTAGCCTATTTAGCCCATCTGGATCACAGGCCTCCTACGGTGGCTCTGGAGGTGCTTTGATCTCTGATCCTGATGAGGTTGCTGGGGACTTTCACTCCTTCTTCGCCTCACTGTACTCTTCTGCTGCTAACAATCCCAGAGGTGAAATAGTCGAACTGTTGGCTGACATTGAGTTGCCCACGTTGTCGGAGTCTCAGGTGGAGACTCTCGAGTCCCCCATCACTAGACGAAATAACGCACGCGTTGTCTACACTTAATCCCTCTAAGGCACCCGGATCGGATGGTCTCCCCCTAGAGTTTTACACTGCTTACAGCGAGTCCCTGGTCCCCAGGCTCCAGGAGCTATTTTTGTATATTTTTGAATCCGGTTCCCTGCCTTCTTCTCTGAGGGAGGCTTATATAGTACTCATCCCCAAACCCGACAAGAATCTAAAACTCCCAGAGTCTTACCGTCCAATCTCCCTACTTCAGTTTGACATTAAGATCCTTGCCAAGATCCTGGCGTTACGGCTCAATGGTGTGATCCTTAAGTTAGTTCACCCTGATCAGACCGGATTCATGCCTGCTAAAAACACGGCATACAATCTGAGAAGACTACATATGAATTTACAAGCTGGGCATGACCAAGTGGGATCTAGGGTCGTGGTGTCTCTCGATGCTGCTAAGGCCTTAAATTCTGTCGAATGGGACTACCTTTGGGAATGACTGGCGCGCTTTGGCTTCGGGCCTAAGTTTATAAAATGGATCCGTCTTCTGTATGAGGACCCGTGCTCCAGGATCTTGGTAAATGGTTGGGTATCGGCCCCCTTCCCCCTATGCAGGGGAACTAGGCAGGGGTGCCTTTTGTCCCCATTACTGTATGCCCTGGCAGTGGAGCCCCTGGCATCCACCCTCAGGAAGCACCCGGATATTCGCGGTCTCCGTTGTGGGGAGCTAGTGGAGACAGTCAGCTTATATGCTGATGACATGCTTCTCTACCTAGCTGATGCCGGCCGCTCTCTACAGACCGCCCTCGATGTTATCCAGGCCTTTGGTTGGTACTCCAGGCTGCGCATTAACTGGGATAAATCCCAGATCCTTCCCATAGACGTATGTGTCCCCACAGAACTTCAGGCTTCCTCCCCTCACCTTAGCGTTAGCTCTCTGAAATATCTGGGTATTTGGATCTCTAGATCTCCTGAGGACTATGTTGCTCTCAACCTGGAGCCGCTGTTGTGCTTTCTGAAAGCTAAAATGCAGACCTGGGCTAAGCTGCCACTAGGTGTGATGGGCCGAGTGAACTTAATCAAAATGATTCTTCTCCCTAAGTTTCTATATGTACTCTGGCATGCCCTTTATTTATCTCCCCCTCAGATTTTTCAAATCCATCGAGGCTATCCTCAACTCATTTGTGTGGGGAACGGCCCGACACAAACTGTCCTGGCAGGCATTGAAAAACCCCACTGATTTGGGGGGGGGCGTCCCTGCCCGACTTCAACCTGTACTGCCTGGTGGCGCAACTATCTCACTTCTTCTACTTAGATAAGACCGATAGGGACAGATACTTGGGGCTTGTATGCTCCCCGTTTGCTTGTGGAGTTACACACCCTTTTCAGGTTCCCTTTAGAGACCTGGGGGTGCTGGGACTCTGGGGAATCGCAAAGGCCTGCTATACTGTAAAATTTGGGAGGTGGTGGGGCGTACACTTAAGGTCTTGCCCACTCACTCTCACACGCCCCTATGGGATAATCCTGGCATGCGCAAACTGTTGACTGTCCCGGATCGGATCCTGTGGCTTCAACAAGGGGTGAGGTATCTTTCTGACATATACCATGGCACTGTTTTGAAATTGTTCCAACAGCTTAAAGAAGGGTTCAGCCTCCCTAACTCCATGCATTTTTGCTACCTCCAGCTCCATCATGCTCTTTGGGCACAATTTGGAGAAGTTTCTCCCAATGTTGAAAGGCTGGACATTCTCCGCACTATGATGGGGTTGGACTCCCGGAAACTTATATCGGAGTTCTATGCCTCACTCCTTCGGCCTACGGCTACCATTTTGGCCTACAGGCTCAAGGACTATTGGGCTGTGGATGTGGGGAAGCTGGAATATGACGAATGGGAAGACGCTTTGGAGACCAGCAAGAAGGTCTCAGTCAAGTTGTCGGACCGTCTCATGCATCTCTACATATTGCACAGAACTTATTTGACTCCTATCCATCTGGCCAAATACAAACCTGACCATAATCCCTTTTGTCCCAGATGTGACAGCCCCTCCAGTACCTTTTTCCATCTCCTCTGGTCCTGTCTGGTTATACAAGATTATTGGATGCACATTGTACAATTTATCCACGAGGAGATGGGGTCACCCTGACGCTATTCCCTAAGCAGTGTTTGCTGGGAATATTCCCAGACCCTGATTCAGGTAAATACTACAAGATATTTCTTCAGGAGTCGCTGTTCATTGCCAGGGTGCTCGTGGCACGGAGGTGGATCCAGGTTGGGCCGCCTTCTCTCCGGGAGTGGATTTCTGCGGTCAATGGCGTACTGCCATACAAAAAGGAAATGTACGCTCATAGGGGCTGCCCGGACAAATATGGCAAGATCTGACATTCCATGCATTTGTTTTTGTGATACCTCTCTATATTTGACCCCGATGTACCAGTGTTTTTCTTTTATTCTAAATTGCAAATATGCTCTATTTTTGTTTACCCATGCATCGTTTTTGTCTCACCTGTACAAAATGTATCTTTGTAAGTTCTGTATGTTTTATTTTTCCTCACAATAAAGCACATTTATTAAAGCACATGTTATTTGTAAAAAAAAATAAAAAAATAAACACAATCTAAGTGCTCTCCATAAGATTATTTTATTGTAATATTGTGGTCTTGCATAAGTAAAAAAACGGACAGTAAACAGGATAAAAAAGGCAGTTTTTCTTTTTTATCCTGTTTACTGTGAAAAACGTTTATATACATATGCATACTGTACTTACTGTATATACTGTATATTGAGCTCAATGGTAACCTGTAAATCCACTTTTTTTCTACTTGTGTTCTTGCTGAATATAATCTGAAAATGATGATAATTGAAAATGTTGTCCTGATCTTATGCTAAGGTGACAGATGCTGGCACCTGCTACAAAGACAAGCATATCAAATCAATATATTGGAAGAATTAATCCCAAAGGAAATATATAAAAATCAATCATACATGCTTCTCAGTTGACAGATCATGTTTGCATGCATGATGCCATGAGCTTTTATGCCGTACAGACACTTTCTAATTAAGAAATACAGCTGATTGTAGCTTGGGGTTTGCAATGTGGGGGCAGATTCACATAGATGTAATCTTCCGCTGCGTAATCGAAATACGCTACGCTGCCGTCTATCACCAGACTCTACGCCGAATTCAGGTAGTTTTTTTGCGCGTACGCTATTGTATCGTATTTTTTTTCCGCCGCGCAATCGAAATACGTGAGTAGGGGGCGTGAAGCATTTAAATTAAGCGCGTACGATCGAACTGCGCATGCTCTGTTCAGGAATTTCCCGCCGTGCATTGCGCGAAATCACGTCGTGACGTCATTCGTTGTTTGAGTAGCGGCGTTTACGAACATTCCTATTCCCGGACGACTTACCGAAAAACGTTGAAAACGTACTTAACATGGGCTGTCTAATATTAGACCAGCAAAAAGCTGGTATAGTGAAACGGAAAAAAAAGATGACTAAAGGTGCCGTAAGAGATTGCGTTTGAAGAGCGAAATTTTGTGGATTCCAGGCAAAAGCTCATTAGCATACCATGAAGGTGAAAAACAACAGGAAGTCCGCCCAGTGGCCGCAATTTTCAGGCAGCGTAGATCTGAAGGCGTACTAACACGTAATAAAGTCGAAATTTAGCACGCAGGTGTCTTTTCATGGTTTGAGGATTTCGACTAGCGTAAAAACGCTCGTAAATCGAAATTACTCCTGTCTAACAACATTTACACAGGCGTAATCGCTTTGTGAATCTAGGCCGTGATGTTGTATTTATTACTTAAGGCTTTTCAGGCTGCTGATAACAGGTACGTTTATCATGGTGAAACCTCTGTCCCTAAAAGTGAATCTTCTGGTACTGATTTTGTATATGATCTACAAAATTAGCAGTGACTTGAAAATGTAGCAAAGATAGAACCTCTTATTTAGTAGACTGGTTTATATGAAATGTAATAATTTCTTAACAGACATAGTAATTTATCCACATTTTTTCATATTGAGTTATTACATAACCTATGTATCTCTGTTGGTTTACTAGCAAAAACACCCATAAGATGTAAAGGCTTAATTTGTCTACATGATTGCATCATATCTTCAATCACTGTCTAAGCAGTAGCGATGTGTAGGGACACAAACTTGAAGACGGCAGGCACATTGAAATGAGAAGACGTGGACTGATTAGAGTTCACCCATTGCTGAATTGTCTCGGACAGCTCGGCAATCAGATTATTAAGTCTGATACCAGATACTCTCTCTCTTCACTGGGATTAGCATGAAAATTTTTATATGGATCGATAAGCAATCTTTCCTTTATAAAGAATCTCTGCAAGCTTCATTAATCTGTGTGTATGTTTATGTCAACAAATTAAGACATCTTGATTACTACCAGTATTCCTCTTTCTTCTTCTGAAAGAAAATCTTATATTAAATTTATTAAATAAAAGTTGTGCACACTAATATTGAAAAAATAAAATTGCATTATAATTTCTAACTTTAAAATTGCATTTTGCATACAGTACAACACTGATGTAAAGAAAACAGACACTTCCTCAATACTTTCTGTTTAATATTACACACATAATAATATTTCATTTCATGACTGTCAAGCAATATATTATGTTCCGATACTAATGCAAATTAAAACAAATGTTCTTATATGCAATTATTATAAAAATAAAGGTCAGTTAAACTTTTTATAAAGTTAATGTTTCAAGAGAAAAATATGTGTGTGCTATACACAAAATTCTTCAAATTCGGCCCTTTCTTATATACATTATTCACTCAATGAGAATTAAAGTAATGCTAAGGTCTTGTTTCTTTTTTTTTTTTTTTTTAATAACACACATGTTATACTTACCTGCTCTGTGCAGTGGTTTTGTTAAGAGCAGCCCAGATTCCTGGGACCCTCCCAAGTACTCCTGGCCCCTCCCTCCTGCCTCCTGCTCCCACAGGAAGCAGCTTGCTATGGGGAACCTGAGTTGCTGCTCTGTGTCCATTCAGGCAAGGAGCCATGGCTTGGCCCTGCCAATGTCTCCCGCTGCTGTCTCAGCCAATGAGAAAGGAGAGTCCACAGACAGCCAAAGCTCTCATACACATCGCTGGATCCAGATTGGGCTCAGGTAAGTATAAGGAGAGCTGAGCGGGTCTCCTGTAAATAGAGTGTTTTTTATCTTAATGCATAGAATGCATTAGGATAAAAGAACCTTCTGACTGTAGAACCACCTTTTATAATAAAAATTCCCTGGTGTCAGTAGTCAGTTAGTGGATGAAACATTCCAGCATTGGAGGCCAGAGTGAGAAAAAAAATACAGCATCAGATGTAAATCAGTGGAAAAATTGCCCCAGTGGTCATTGGGAGTAAAATAGCCTAGTGTTGGTGGCCAGATGGAGGAACAGTGCCCCAGTATTGGCTAGCAATTAAAAGCAAAAATACTAAAGCATCAGGGGTTAGTCTAAGTTCAAAATGCCTTAGCATTCGGGTTCATGGTATAAAATATGTCACAGCATCAATGGCCAGTGGATATCTATTAAAGGTTCTTCACTGCACCATATCAAAACAGCCATGACATTAACCTTTTCACTGTTAAAACATAAAACCTCAACAAATCCCCTGAATAATAACTTTTTATACTCACCTGTCGCTTGGATTTCACTTTGTTCAATATCTATAGCCATCAACAGAACCTTCAAATCCAACTGTTCTAGAAGCATCAGATGCCCAATCTCTCATTATGCACCACGGTTCCCTTTGCTGCATCACTGCTGTGTCCAGTAGTGATTTAAGGAGTCAACAGATAGAACCAGAGAGTATGGCAGAGGACACTTCCAAACCTGAAGAGAGCAAAGTTCCAAGAATGGGTAGCAGGACATATGGGTACAAATTTTATTTTTAGGGATTCTTTTACATAAAATAAACACAAGGACACTTTACCTAGAGAGTCCGACAGAGAATGAAAAACTGTACTCTTCAATTGGCTAGGAGCTGCAGCTTATCATTGCTTTCTTTGGGGCAAGACCTTGCAGACAATTGGTGGAGTACCATAGATGTTAGCCCTGTAGTGAAATAGTTATTGACTGTGTGCAGAAAGGCTGAGCCAAAAGGTGAACAATAAAAAAGCAACTGTTGATCTCTGTTCATATTAAAGTTTACTCTAACAGCTACTGTACAGCTTCTATGAATGGGGGAGGATAGGCAGAAAGGGTGAGCATAGTCGGCACTCTTTTAACCTCTACAGAATTGGAGGATTACATTTGCAGGGATATGACTTTGGATTTCAACTAAAACAGCAGCCAGCAGTACTAGTGACACTTCTCATTAAATGTACTGTAAGGCCGCGTACACACCACTAAATAAATCCGATCAAATCGGTCTGACAGACCGTTTTGATTGGATTTGTCTGCTGGGCTATTTTGGTTTGATCATGTACACACGATCAAACCAAAATCCCAGCTGACAGACAGCGCGGTGACGTGGCGGTGACATTGACGCCGCCATGTCACCGTCACCAGGAAGTAAAATACTTCCACGCATGTGTCGAATCCATTCGACGCATGTGCGGACAGATATGTCCGCTGGTTAGTGTAACCAGCGGACATGTCGGACGGACGGGTTCCCAGCAGACAGATTTTAAAGCATGCTTTAAAATTTGTCTGCTGGAAAAACCTGTCTGTCCGCCCGTACACACGATCCAATTTGTCTGCTGAAATGGTCCGTCGGACCGTTTCCAGCAGATAAATTCGATCGTGTGTACCCGGCCTTTAAGTACTGTGCCTTGTGCTGATTAAAATCAAAAGAACACACTTAAGCTTTATATAAAGTCCTGGATGCACACAACAAAAGATGTCTAGCAAAAAACATATAGGACTGGGCACTCAAAGGTAATTGAATAAGCATACATAACCCAACGCTTTATTTACCAATGTTTTGGTTGGTCACAGTCCACTTTTTTTAAGGTAAATAATCTACACACCAAAACAACAAAAACATTTCACCTAATTTAAACTTTTGCCCCTAAACAAGTAAAAATATTAGGCAGCACTTAGGCCTCGTACACACGATAGGATAGCCAGAGGATAATGGTCTGATGGACCGTTTTCATCGGCCAAAACCAATCGTGTGTGGGCCCCATAGGTTATTTAACCTTCGGTTAAAAAAAAGACAACTTGCTTTAAAATTTAACCGATGGATACCTAACGATAGGTCAAAAACGTTTGTTAGGCCGCGTACACACGACCAAATAATTCCGATCAAATCCGTCTGTCAGACCGATTTGATCGGATTTGTCTGCTGGGAGAAATTGGTTTGATCGTGTACACACAATTAAACCAAAATCCCCGCCGGCAGACAGCGCTGTGACGTGGCGGTGACGTTGACGCCGCCACGTTACCGCACCAGTAAGTCAAACACTTCCGCGCATGCGTCGAATCCATTCGACGCATGTGCGGGCACATATGTCTGCTGGTTAGCGTACTAACCAGCAGACATGTCAGACGGACGGGTTCCCAGCAGACAGATTTTAAAGCATGCTTTAAAATCTGTCTGCTGGCAAAATCTGTCTGTCCGCCCATACACACGATTAAATTTGTCTGCTAAAAAGGTCAGTCGGACCGTTTTCAGCAGATAGATTCGATCGTGTGTACGCGGCCTTAGGCACGACCATCGGTTAAAAATCCACGCATGCTCAGAATCAAGTCGACGCATGCTTGGAAGCATTGAACTTTTTTTCAGCACGTCGTTGTGTTTTACGTCACCGCATTCTAACACGATCGTTTTTTTAACCGATGGTGTAAAGGCACATCAGACCATCAGTCAGCTTCATCAGTTAACCGATGACAACGGTCTTTGGACCGTTCTCATCGGATGGACTGATCGTGTGTACGAGGCTTAATGTATGGTAAAGGACAACAAGAATGTCAATGTGCATATGCCAATAAACCAATCAAGATCAAAAGACTCTCTGGTCAATCAATTAAGAAAATCATTGTATAACTTATACATTCAATAAATATATAAAGGAATACAAATAAAAAGAAAACAAAAATGTTTCTGTATGAAAAATCTAAAAATCACACAATCCTAATAAGCATCTAGTGAAAATGTGAAGAATGGAATCTACAATCTTGTGTTCAACCACACACTACCCCTCAGTGAGTCTTCAATCCAAAGCTTAACTTCTAAATGTTGTCCATTCACCACACTTCAGGAATCACACTAACCAAACATGCAAGGTGATGGATCCATTTGATCAGCATCTGGGATATAATTCTTCCACTGGCTACCTCCTCAGTGGTTAAAGGGGTTGTAAAGGTTTTGTTTTTTATTTTCTAAATAGGTTCCTTTAAGCTAGTGCATTGTTGGTTCACTTACCTTTTCCTTCCATTTCACTTCTAAATGTTTTTTTTTCTTTGTTTTCTTTGTCTGAATTTCTCACTTCCTGTTCCTCCTCAGTAAGCTGTTTAGTAAGCTGTTCTGGCTGACTAACCCCCATGGATGATGGTGGAAAGCTTACTGAGGAGAAAAAGAAAGTGAGAAATTCAGACAAAGAAAAAATAAATTTAGAAGGGAAATTGAAGGAAAAGGTAAGTGAACCAACACTGCACTAGCTTAAAGGAACCTATTTAGAAAATAAAAAACAAACCTTTACAACTCCTTTAACCACTTCCTCACGGCAGGACGTCATATGACGTCCTCCACTTTGTGCGGTGATATCTCAATGATGCCTGCAGCCACAGGCATCATTCAGATATCGACATCTTCAGCTGGCGATTCTGTGCACCATAAGAATGATCAATGTGGCTGTTCCGTCTCTTGATCGTTCTTATAGGCGGCGGGAGGGGATTTCCCCCTTTCCGCCGCCATCCGGTGCTTCTCCGGGCTCTCCCGTGCCATCGGGGGCCCAGAGAGCAAATCGGTCAGCGTTTCCTGCAGAACCATAGAGATGACTGGTGACCAGATAGTCACAGTCATCTCTATGACCATCGGAGGACCGGGCACAACGTTATGATGTCATGCCTGGTACCCGGAATGTAAACACAGCCGCAATCGCGACTGAAAGCATTAGATCTGTGAATTTTTTTTTCACAATCTAATGCTTTCCAGCCTGGAAGAGAGATGTGGGGTCTTATTGACCCCACATCTCTCCATAAAGAGGACCTGTCACAGTGATTCCTATTACAAGGGATGTTTACATTCCTTTTAATAGGAATAAAAGTGATCAAATATTTTTTTTTTAAAAAGTGTAAAAATAAAAGAATGAAGTAAAAATAAAAAATAAAATACATTTTTTTTTTAAATTGCCCCTGTCCCGGTCGCTCGCGTGCAGAAGCAAACATGCATGCAAGTCCAGCCCACATATGTAAACACCGTTCAAACCCCACATGTGAGGTATCATCGCGTGTGTTAGAGCGAGTGCAACAATTCTAGCACTAGACCTCCTCTGTAATTAAAAAATAGTAGCCTGTAAAAAAATTTAAAACGTCGCCTATGGAGATTTTTAAGTACCAAAGTTTGGCGCCATTCAATGAGTGTGCGCAATTTTAAAGTGTGACATGTTAGGTATCTATTTACTCGGCGTAACATCGTCTTTCACATTATACAAAAAAATTGGGCTAACTTTACTGTTTTGTTATTTTTTCCCTAAAAAAGGCGTTTGAAAAATTATTGCGCACATACTGTGCGAGAAAAAAAAGTTGCAATGAACGCCATTTTATTCCCTAGGCTGTCTGCTAAAAAAAATATATAATGTTTGGGGGTTCTGATTAATTTTCTAGCAAAAAAATTAGATTTTTAAATAAAGGAGAGAAGTACCAAAATAGGCCTGGTGATTAAGTGGTTCAGGATAGATGAGTCATAAAACAAAAACACTAAGGCCCCGTACACACGAGCAAATAGATTTGTTCAAATCGGTCGGACCGACCGATTTGAACAAATCTGTCTGCTGGCCATTTTGGTTTGATCGCTGTACACACGATCAAACCAAAATCCCCGCCAGCAGACAGCGCGGTGACGTGGTGGTGACGTTGACGCTGCCACGTCACCGCACCAGGAAGTAAATTACTTCCGCGCATGCGTCGAATCCATTCGACTCATGTGCGAGAAGATATGTCTGCTGGTTAGCGTACTAACCAGCAGACATATCGGGCGGACGGATTCCCAGCCGACAGATTTTAAAGCATGCTTTAAAATCTGTCGGCTGGCCAAATCTGTCTGCTCGCCCGTACACACGATCGAATCTGTCTGCTGGGACGGTCGGACGTTTCCAGCAGATAGATTTGATCGTGTGTACGCGGCCTTTTAAGACCCCATACACACTATTAGATATTCTGCAGATTTTTGTCTTCAGATTTACCAAAACCATGTAGTTCAAGGGCCTACCTAATTGCATACAAATTGAAATTCTTAAAGTTTGACCTCATATTATATGGTTTTGGTAAATCTGAAGACAAAAATCTGCAGAAAATCTAATAGTGTGTATGGGGTCTTAGGCTCCATTTACACTGGCTACAGAAGTTTTGTGTTTTGCCTGTAAAAGCAGCTCAATGTTATCCTATGTGTCAATGCACATTAGGACGATTAAAGCATATTTTAGGCTCACTGTTTATGGTTTGAATTTTTGATTAGAGATTTCTGGCTGAAAAAAATGGTAAACGCTTCTAAACTCCCCTAATTAGTGTACAAAAAATGTTCTGAAGGGGGGTGTGGCTTGCGCGAGAGAGAAATGGCATCTTCAGCCTAGAGCTCTCTATAGCCGGCCGGACATATACAGTGAACAGACAGGCTTTCCGCTGCCTCGAGGACCCACGCTGCTTACCACAGCTTTGTAGACACTGCCGGAGCGATGTCTCGCAAAAGAAAGAAAGAGAGGAACCTCTAAAAGCTAACAGCACTGTCGTTCATGCCTGAACGACGGGGGAGCAAGCAAGATGGTGCCGCCGGAGCCACCACGCGGCACTCCACTGCCTATACAGCCTTCCCTTGCAGCGATCCGCAAGATGCAGAAGGGGAATTGTTGTCTCCCCCCCTCACCCAGTCTCCCCTACTATCTCCGGTATCGCAGAGCCCTGCAAAAGCACGGATGCGCCTGGATTCGGATCCACAGACCCGGAACGCAATGAGTACGGCCTTGCACAATGCACACGCCATCTCCTCCCTGCAATCCTTGATACTACAATGAAAGACATGCTTATGACCCTGCAGTCCTCCCTCATGTCTAACATTTCATCCCTGATCCACAAGTTCACAGCCGACATGAGGCATTTGGGAGACAGGGTACATTACATTGAAGACAAGATGGAGGAATGCACAGATACAATGAATGGCCTGGTAGACGAGTGTATGTCACAGAAGGGGGACACGGCCTGGATTAAATCAAAGCTTGCAGACCTTGAGGACCGATCACGCCGCAATAACATTAAAATTTGCGGTGTACCGGAATCGGTCCCCCCGCAGACCTCCACAAGTACGCCAGCGCCATGTTCTCCACCCTACTACTGGAGCTGTCCCATATAGAGCTCACCATTGACCGCATCCACAGAATAGCCAAACCACGCCACCTGAAAAACACGGTCCCCAGAGACGTGCTTCTCCGCGTTAAATTTTTCCAAGCAAAGGAACAAATCCTCTCCAGAGCTCGGGCACTCAATAATCTCCCTGCGCCATATGCAGATATCCAATTATTTGCTGACCTGTCCCAGCATACCCTACAACTGAGGAGACAGCTGGAAACGGTGACAAAATCCCTTGCCAATCATAAGATTATTTATAAATGGCGCCATCCAGCTACCATTCTTGTTACTCATAACGGCATCCCCACTCCATCTCCACAATTGAAGGAGGGATGAAGCTCCTCCATTCCTGGGGCATTATCCCAGAAATCCAGCAAGTTAACCACGCTTCTGCAGGAAAATCGAACCCCTTTAACACGGGATCCCAAGCGGTGCTCACAAGGCACATTAACTAGCATATGCCTGTCCGAATTTACTACAAGATGATACTCTAGGTCCGGTCCGGCCTATTGCTTGTTTCTCTACAGAGCCTGAACTTTCCCCCTAGTTCAATCAGCACAATTTTGCAGTTATACTGTGCTGAGTTGTCTGTGTTATTGACTTGCTCACGTTTCTTTCCTTTTTTTTTTCTCTATCTGTTCCTTTTGTTAGATTGCTTTTTGTTTATCAGTTCTTCTGCACTACTGAGGACCCTGCAACAGGACTCCACGTGCCAACCAAAGCATCCTGAACACTTTGACATCCTAGTGTCTGCATATTACGGACTGATCTACTGGAGGCCATAGCACAATTCGAGGCGCCAAACTTCTCCCGGAGGATTCCACCACACTACTGCTACTAACCGTGAGTTACTGAACTGTACCTGTCCCACTCTCACTTACCAACATGTCCCTCCCGCTCCTTTCTCTGAATGCAAAAGCGCTCATCCATGTGGAAATCTGCTGTGTCGCATAATTGCGACATTCTATGTGTACAGGAGACTCATTTTGACCAGGATCTTTCCCCTATATACAAGCATAGACTATTTCCCTATGTCTTCTCCACCTCCTTAAAGAAGAAACAAAGAGGAGTCCTAATAGCTATTCGCAAAACGGTCACTTTCGAACTCCAGAGTTGTACGATAGACCCTAAAAGTAGATACATTATTCTGCTATGCAAACTCAACAATGTCCAATATACCCTGGGGTTACTGTATGCCCCAAACCAACGTCAGATGTCATTTTTCAAAGCGATCCTGAAAACCGTTAAAAGCCTCCAACAGGGCCACCTACTTTTGTGCGGTGACTTTAATCTGGTTCCAGATTATGAACTAGAATCCACAGCTGGAGCTAAAAGACGTGTATCTCCATTAGCTAAGCTTATTTCTTCCAATGACTTGTTTGATGTGTGGAGGTGCTGTCACACGAGCAAACGAGATTATACATTCCTATCGCCGCGTCACAACACCTACTCACAAGTTTCTTTCTAGCAAGGTCTTACTGCAAAGAATCTCGACATCAGCGATACACACTGCCACCTGGTCGGACCACGCTCCTATCAGCATCACTATTGATGCTCACTCGCAAATTCCCAAATCTGATCTTTGGAGGGTTAATATTTCTCTCCTCTACAATACTACCTTTGCAAACTCTATCCAACAGCAATTGACAGACTATTTTTCCTTGAATACCCAATTGTTGCCCGACCCGGTGGTTGTGTGGAACGCCAACAAAGCCGTTGCTAGAGGTATTCTAATACAACTGGGTGCTAGAGCCAAGAAAAACAGGTCGCGAAAAATAGACCAACTATCTGCTGAT
Organism: Rana kukunoris; assembly: GCA_029574335.1. Classification (NCBI taxonomy): domain Eukaryota; kingdom Metazoa; phylum Chordata; class Amphibia; order Anura; family Ranidae; genus Rana; species Rana kukunoris. The sequence continues at coordinate 305,918,647 of CM056053.1, forward strand.
ATAGATACCACTGAAACCCAAAACAAATCCCATCCTTCTTCCACCCTTCAAACCAAAATCTTTAAATTACGCCAGGAGCTGCGTGCTCTCCTACTGGAATCCCATGAAAAAGCTTATACCAAACTAAAAGCCTCTACCTACGCTACAGATAACAAGGCAAAAATACCACAGGGTTAGAGCGCTCAGGGTGTCTATCGAGATCAATCAGCAAGTAGAATTAAAAACTTGTAATAGTAGAATAATATAAAAAGAGGGCACAAGGGCTGCACATGTGATATAATAGTACAATGCTTAAAAGTCCATAAAATTTGGTCAGGTGAACCAGGCCGTTGAGATATTATTGTCGGCTGTGAAGAGTCAGAGCGGGTGTTTGCAGGTAATCAGGGCTGCTCTCCAGGAGCAAAGTCAACTCGAAACATAAATAGAAGAAAACATGGAAAGAAAGCGCCTCTGAGTAAACTGTATTTAATAGTTACAAAAGCAAGTATCCAGCACTTACATCCAATATAGCAGTGGTGAAGTTTGGGACGCTGGTGAGGAGTCTCAAGGGTAGTCAGATGGAGCCAGGATCGAGACTGGTGTGCCTTCAGCTTGTGTAGATCATCCGCTCGGAGCCGGGGAGAGCCGACTTCCATGATCGTGTACGAGCGCTGCTAGGCTGACAGCTCGTTTGCTGGTCAACAAGGCTTGTAGACTGATGGCCCTAAAAATTGGAGGGCACGGGCTCAAATCTAAAATTCCTTTCCTTTACCACCCCCACACTAAAAGCAAATTATTTAAACCTCATGAGATAGCCAATGCCTTTAGCACGTACTACGCTGACTTGTATAACATAAGTAAAGATGTCAATACCACACAACCTTCCTAGGATGACATAGAGAAATTTTTAGCACATATCCATCTTCCCTTACTTTCGCCATCACAGTTAACTTCCTTTACAGTCACTGAAATAACACAGACTATTCAACATCTCCCCAACTCCAGGACCAGACGGGTTTACTGGAGAATATTATAAAAAGTTCCACCACATCCTGGCTCCCAATTTATGCAAATTTTTCAACTCCGTCGCATCCTCTTCCTCCTTCCCCCAGGAAATGCTAAATGCAATAATAGTCACTCTTCCTAAACTTGGAAAAGACCCGACATCACTCCAGAATTTTCGCCCCATATCTCTACTTAACCACTTAAGACCCGGACCATATTGCTGCCCAATGACCAGAGCACTTTTTGCGATTCGGCACTGCATCGCTTTAACTGACAATTGCGCGGTCGTGCGACGTGGCTCCCAAACAAAATTGGCGTCCTTTTTTTCCCACAAATAGAGCTTTCTTTTGGTGGTATTTGATCATCTCTGCGGTTTTTATTTTTTGCGCTATAAAAATATCCCCCAAAAATATATAAAAAAACTTAGGCCGATACGTATTCTTCTACATATTTTTCGTAAAAAAAAATCGCAATTAGCGTTTATTGATTGGTTTGCGCAAAAGTTATAGCGTTTACAAAATAGGGGGTAGTTTTATGGCATTTTTATAATTTTTTTTTTTTACTAATAATGGCGGTGATCAGCGTTTTTTTCAGTACTGCGACCTTATGGCGGACACTTCGGACACTTTTGACAAATTTTTGGGACCATTGGCATTTTTTTAGCGATCAATGCTATAAAAACGCATTGGATTACTATAAAATGCCATGGCAGTGAAGAGGTTAACACTAGGGGGCAGGGAAGCGGTTAAGTATGTTCCTGGGTGTGTTCTAACTGTATGGGGGGGTGGCCTTACTAGGGAAAATCACTGATCTTCTGTTCATACATTGTATGAACAGAAGATCAGCGTTTCCCCCGCTGACAGGACCGGGAGCTATGTGTTTACACACATAGCTCCTGGTCCCCGCTCTGTAACGAGCGATTGCATGTGCCCGGTGGCGATCGTGCCCGCCGGGCACGCGTACAGGACTCGGAGGCGAGCGGGGGGCGTGCGGCCGCTAAGGTGCCGACGTAGAACTACGTAGAACTACGGGCTCTCACCCAGGAGAGCTGACCTGCCGCCGCATGACTGCGGCGGCAGGTCGGCAAGCAGTTAATGTAGACGTCAAAATCTATGCAAAAGTTATCGCCAACAGACTAGTCAATATCCTTCCTTCTCTTATCCATATGGACCAATCAGGCTTTACAAAGGGCCGACAAGCCTCTGACGCTACAAGGCGGATAATTGACATTATCCACCAGGTTGGAGGCTCCGGTACCCCCTCTGTTCTCCTGTCCCTGGTCGCTAAAAAAGCATTTGGCAGGGTGCATTGGGGGTACCTCTCCTCAGCACTAATAAAATGTGGGTTCTCGGGTCCAATCCATAGTGCCATTATGGCCCTATACTCCACCCCCTCTGCCCAAGTATACTCAGCTGACTCTTTATCATCCCCATTTCTTATCTCTAAAGACACCAGGCAAGGGTGTCCCCTCTCCCCTGTGATATTCAATCTGGCGATGGAACCTCTTGCACAACACATACGCTCTAATACAAGTATCACAGGAATAACTATAGGAAGCCAGGAACACAAAATCAGCCTTTTTGCAGATGATGTGATATTAATGTTGACCAATCCCACTCCATCCCTCTCAGCGGTTCAGGAGACGTTAGCCTGGTTCAGCAGAATTTCCTATTACAAAGTTAACAAATCCAAATCTCATATTTTAAATCTAGGTGTTAACTCTCCAACGAGCATGCTATTACAGCAACAGTTCCCATACTCATGGGCGGACCAAAACATAACCTATCTTGGAGTTCAATTGACCAACACTACTAAACTGCTCTTCAAATATAACTACATTATTTTTCGCGACAAACTACAAGAGGATCTGCGCAGGCTGTCGTCTCAGGAATTGTCCTGGGTGGGCCGCCTGGCGGCGTTTAAAATGTTTCATCTCCCCCAGATTTTATACTTTTTTAGGACTCTCCCTATTGTCATTCCCCTTTACTATTTTAAATCTCTACAAACAATACTCTCTTCCTTCATTTGGCAAGGTAAACAAGCTAAATGCGCACACCCCAGACTGATCAAACACCGAAAAGCCGGAGTACCGGGTATGTGGACCTCCGGGACTACTACATGGCCTCGGTGCTCACCAAGGTCAGGGAGTGGTTCTTGCCTTCCCCACATACCATCTGGGGACGAATTGAAGCTACCTATGTACCAGGTGGAGACTTATCCACATGGCTACTCTCTACCTCCCTCTCATCTAAAATACCATCCTTCGTTCCTCCAACTATGCTGGCTACAGTCCGAGTGTGGAACAAGTTTGTACACCTCAGTCACGACCACCCCGATGTGTTCAAGCTAAGGATCCCCATCCTACCACTGCCATAAACTGGAGAGAGAAAGACATCTTACACATTAATGATCTTTTCAGTGGTAATGAATTTAAATCCTTCCCCGACCTGCAAAAGACATATCACCTCCCTAATTCAGACTTCTACCTCTACCTAAGAACTCGACACTACCTCCATGCCTCACCCTTATGGGAACGTAATATCCCCCGCCCTGCTTTCTTAGTAATCCAAAACCCATGCAGAAAGGAATATCGCTTTTCTACAACATTCTCCAACAAAAAGATGTTTTCTCTAAAACAACCCCCTTGCTCCAATGGGAATCAGATTTGGGACACACATTTACAACAAAGCAATAGGCTACAGCTTGCAACTCAACTTTTGATGTTACGTGCTGCTCTACACTCTGGGAAATGTCCATTAAAATCACACAACGATGGCACTTGACCCCTGATAAACTGTCTAAATATAGCATTCCCCAAGACAATCTGTGCTGGAGACACTGTGGAGAGAAGGGAGATACAGTATGCTCCACATTCTTTGGAGCTGCCCTTCCTTATCGAACCTCTGGGAATCCATATTCCGACTACTGTCCGAAATATCCCATTTGCCGATACCTCCGACACCTAGTCTAGTAATCCTGCTTCTTGACCTGGATCAGTACTCAAAACACTTAAAACATACACTGGCCCACATACTACTCTCAGCGAACCTGAACATCGCTAGAAAGTGGAAAAACCCCTCTCCACTCACTCTAGGAGAAGTGATCCAAACTACCCATCTACATTTTATCTACGAACATACACTGGCGCTACGGAACAAAAACAGAGACAAAATCCTCCGACAATGGCACCCATGATTACTCTGGTTCAAAAATAACCCCTCACTTCCTTTACCTCCAGGTTGTCTAAGCTAATTAACCAGGAATGTCAGGGTGAGCTGAATATATCTCTGATAACTACTTTTTTTTTTCTAAACTACTTGTACCAACTCTTGTTTTAACTCTACAACTTGAATGGCTCTTACCTCTGGGGAGGGGGGCCTGGCCTGGATCCTGGACACAGTAGTGATCCCGTAAGGGGTGTCCAGAGGAAGGCCCACCCCCGCTTCCCATAGTATATCCAGTATGAGGTAACGTTTAATTTGATATGACTGTTAATTGTTAACTTAGAAGTTACACCTTGTACTACGATGCATGCAGTGTTGTCCTTACTCCTTGCATACCATATATTGTTCATCTGTAGTGCACTGCCTGTCTATGTATGTCTTATTTGTAAAAACCAAATAAAAACGTACTATTGAAAAAAAAAAATTCTGAAGCAAAAGATCTGTCATTTCCAAGTCAATATTTGATACCCCACACCAGGCTTTGCCCTTTGGAGCGAGACATGGAAGACACCCCACGCTCAGGGATCAGCTGACTCACACACACTGTTTACATCTAGTGCCAGGCCAGACACTATAACATGTGAGTGTAACTGCTATCATTGCTGCTGTTTTTACTTTATTAAAAATTACTACACAATGAGAATTTCATCTGTGTCTCCTGTGGAGTAATTTTTTTTAAAATTCTAGCTCCTTCCTGAGTGGCCATTGTAATCGTGGTGGAAGATCGTTTTTATCTCAGAGCATTCCGTTATGGTGTTGTGATTAATTAAGAAATACAAAAAAAAAAATTATGGCATGTTTTTTAACCTACTGTCACCAGTGCAGTGCAACATCATCATATAACTGTTGTGGCGGTGATCAGAGACAATGGCGACAGTATGTAAAAAAAAAAAACACACACTTTTTTGTTCTTTTATTACATTTTTTCTTTTCTTTTTTTTTTATGATTTTTACAGTAGTAACACTGTGCTACTTGGATAAAGTGATCAGTTTTATTTTTTTATTGTTACATTATGATTGTTTATAGCAGTGCATTCCATTGGTATAAGCAATCGTTTTTACTGAATGAAACTGATTATTTGAGGCTGGGTTCACACTGATAAGACACGACAGTGAGGCTGGGTTCACACTGATACGACACGACAGTCATGCGACTTTCATCCTACTTTGCTCTGCGACATCATTCCTTCATCGATCCTATATTGGTCCGACATCCATCCGATTTTCATGAACAGGATACTACTTTGATCCAACTTTGTGATAGTCTGACTTGTCCTTTGACCAATCAAAACAATCCCAGTGTGAGATAAATTCCTTTTACTGCTGCTGTAATCACCATGTCGGATGTCAAAAGTCAGATGGTAAGGACAAGCATTCTACTTTGATCCGAGTTCAATGATATTCAACGGGCTGAAGTAGAATCAAAGTCAGACCAAAGTAGTACAGGGAGCATTTTCAAAGTCGGACCGACATGTGTCAGACCAGTTAAGATGGCTCTCATAGGGAAACATTGATTTTCACACGTCATGTGACATGAGCTCACAATGTCGGAGCGTTTGTCATACCAGTGTGAACCCAGCCTTAGTGATTATTATTGTGATTAGCTGTGGTTGGCCACAGTTAATTACATGGTACAGATGGTCTGTGATTGACCAATCACAATTAGCAACACAATTGTACAAAATGGAAGTCATGAAAGGAAGCCACCCATTGTTTACAATTGTCATGTGATCTGCTGTGATTGGTCACAACAATCACATGGTACCGGCAGTGGGCCAGTACAGAGTTCTGTCATCGGCTGTGTCCTGTCTACACAGCCGGTGGCAAATCGCATCCACAGCGTGGCCTAACAGCCATGCGAGAGGCGCATTCCAGGAGAATGTCATATGATGTCCACTCAGAACGACAAAAGTCCTATTGCAAAATGACTGTCGGACAGGAAGTGGTTAAAAATTAATCAAATAGCGTTTTTAGTTTGTAGTGCTCAGATGCAGTGTAGCACCACTTTAAGCTATAACATGCCTACACATTGGTCAATAGGATGTTGTGGGTACAGGTGGAATAATTAGTCTAAATACAACCCTTTTATTTTGCTCTTTGTTGCAATCATCCTCTTTCATTGATTCTGAAGGCATTTAATATTAGTTACTAATGCATCGTCCATAGCCAGTAGACACTCCAATGTGATTTACTACAGCATAAATGCACTCCTAATTTCTTCTATGTGGATTAAATGTGTGAAAATTGTACACTTTACAATGGGGTTTAAATAGATACGTTTTAATGTCACTGAACAACTGCTACAGTTGGTGTCCCTGTCTGAAATATTGAAAAGGACCAAACAGTCATGAATACACTTCTAATGTATACTGCATAATAACTGAAAACTAGCGAGCAAAATAATTTGGTATTACAATAAGTCGATCTTTAGCGATCCTTGAATATGAATTCAACCAGTTTTCCTAATGTATTGCTGTACAATAGTATTTATTTTACATAATTATTACTCCAAGGACTTGTAATTGCTAAAAGACCATATAGCTTTCAAAGAGTCTTTCATTCCTTCATGTTTAAATACTGCTTAAAGCAAAATTTAAGACAACACGTTACATTAAAGTTATGAGGTGCAACCAAAACATTAGCGCCTTTTTTATCTTTTGTGTTGCTGTCAACTAAACACACCCTTGGGACATACTCACTTTGCTACTAATTGCTAAGCTAGCACTTTATATGTGTTCTGACTTTAAAAAAATCTTCAGAGTCAGAAAGAACTTATCTATGATTTCCTTTTATAGCATTTCTTTGTGTTTTTTTTATCCTAGCTGTAATTTTTGCTGTAATTATTTATCAAATTAGTTAACTCTGTATGAGAATAATACCTTGTAAGTGTATGCGTCAGATTAAACTGCCTCATATTTTTAAGATGAATCCCTATTTCAAAAACTATGAAAGCTTTGGTGAATATTTCACTGAGCCCCAGTAGTTGAGAAAACATTTTTTATAGGTATTAACTGTAGTTTTGGGTCCTTATCCATATAGCTACAAAACTGGCTGCAAAGAATGTAGTGCTCATCCAGTAAATTTCAGTGATATGATGAATAAAGACTTGAAATTCGTCGAAACTTTACCTTGCTAAATTACGAGTGCAACAGATTTCTTGGAACAAATAAATTACCTGCTGTCGGTGATGGTTTTAGTTATCTATATAAGAGCAGAACCTCACCCCAACTGGGTTAAAGAGGTTGTAAAGGATCTCTTTTTTTTCACCTTAAAGGGGTTGTAAAGGTACAATTTTTTTTTCTAAATAGCTTCCTTCACTTACCTCATCCTTCAATTTTGCTTTTAAATGTCATTATTTCTTCTGAGAAATCCTCACTTCCTGTTCTTCTGTCTGTAACACCACACAGTAATGCAAGGCTTCCTCCTCGGTGTGGAGTGTCGTGCTCGTCCCCTCCCTTGGACAACAGGAGAGTCAGGACGCCCACTAACACAGCTCCTTTCTCTATCTGCAACATCCTGACTCTCCTGTAGTCCAAGAGAGGGGGGAGCATGACACTCCACACCACGGAGAAAGCCTTGCATTACTGTGTTGGAGTTACAGATAGAAGAACAGGAAGTGAGGATTTCTTAGAAGAAATAAGGAAATTGAAAAGCAAAATTGAAGGATGAGGTACGTGAAGGAGGACTGCACTAAAGTAAGGGAAGATATTTAGGAAAATAAAAATTTCCTTTACAACACCTTCAAAGGAACACTAAAGGCAGAATTTTTTTTGGTAAAATAACAAACATGTTATACTTACCTCCACTGTGCAGCTCGTTTTGCACAGGGTGTCCCCAAACCCGGTCTTCTGGGGTCCCTCGACTTGCAATGACGGCCCCCCTCAGGCCCCCGTTTTACTTACATGAGCTTGTATCTGCTGTGTGCTTCCCCCTGTGTCCTCTTCTCCTCAGAGTCTGGCTGTCGATTAGCTAGATTTGCTTGATTGATAGCAGCACAGCCATTGGCTGGCGCTGCTGACCAATCACATGTAATGACACGGCGTGTGAGGGGCCAGGGCCACGTGATACAGTTGGCGGCTATGGCTGCTGGCTGTATTACAGGAGCATGCCCGCAAGCTAACCCCTTTGGGAGAGTGCTTTCCATGAAGGGGGTTAGCTGATGTGGGGAGGAGCCAAGATAGCCACCGAGGGACCCCAGAAGACCAGGATCGGGGGCCGCTGTGTGCAAAACGAGCTGCACAGTGGAGGTAAGTATAACATGTTTGTTATTTTATTTTTATTTTTAAACGGGATCCTTTAGTGTCCTTTTAAGGACAGCAATAAAAACTTAGCAGAGGTATTTAATCTTCCCAAATCTATCCAAAAATGTTCCAAAACCATTTTATCTTGAGTGGAACTTTAAAGATTATCCTAAACAAAGCAAAAACAATAGTATTTGGCAGTTTACCAGTCATTATATGTGGTGGCTGCATTCATTTTCTTTTTTCAGATATTTTTTAGCAAGTACAGTAAATGCATTGATCGTTTAGAAATGCAAAATACTTGTTGCTTCTTTTGGAATAAACTGAAAGCATAAACAATGTTTCCGTTCTCCTGTAAACTACCACTTCCCTATATGTAAAGTGAAAAGAAGAACACATGTTGGAAGTCCAGTCCATGTCACAACCATTGAGTGAGTGAGCATAGCCACCACAGTTAAAGAACTGTGTATTGTGTATTTGTAGGATTATCAGGTGTAAAAACTAAAATAAAAAAAAAGACAAAAAATGCAGATAAGCGGTGTAAACTGGTTATCCCACAAAATACCCCAACCATGGCCTTATTTGGCTATAACCTTAATTATTTATTAAACAAAATGTTGAGACTTCAGTGAGAAAATAACTGAAAAAGTAAATTGTCTTTTCATCAAAGGTGACTAAACATTCAGTAGCACATTGGGAAAGTATTCTCTAGCTACAGTTTATCATGGTTTAACTATCTGTAAAAAGATGATGAAAGACATTTTCCTTTAGTGTCACTCTGAACTGAGGTGCCGTCATGCTTCTTAACATCAATGTATTACTGCATAGCTTCGAACAGCTTTGACAATGAGTATATACATGCAGCCTGAAATCCATCATAACCTATGGGCTTTATTCACACTGGACGTACTATACTATTTGCCCAAACAAGGCCATGTTTACCTGCATAAAATGTATACAAGATTGCAGCGCTCTGGTGTCCAGATAAATTGATCAAAAAATAAATCTATATAACCATAATGTTATGCCATCGGATCAGGGTCCATATTTATGCATTAAAAATATATATACCATAGAGGAAAAAGTCTTAAACTGAGTCCATCAGAGGTAAGTCCAAGGAGTTTGGCCGTCAGTATATCAGGTGTGAAGGTGATTGCAGAAGCTCAGGGCTGCTCTCTCCAAGAGCGAAGTCAGCTCAAACCATGAATAGAGAAAAAAACAAAAAGTCTTCTAATTCCCCCCCCCCCCCCCCCGCCGCAGGCATCTGAATGACATCTACTGACGGCTCCCTCAGCATCCATCCTGGTTTCTGGACTTCTCGTTAGATCGTTCACCAGCACCCCAGACTACATCAATGCTTCTTCTAGATGTAAGTGTTGGATATTTATTGAGATTTTAATTAAATGCAGTTCACTCAGCGGCGCTTTCTGTTTTTGTTATGTTTACCTGCATAGGAATGCACAGGTATTCCTTGCATTCTCATGCAGGCAGTCCCATCGATGTCTATTAGACACAGTGCCTGCACAGGCACAGATGCTGTGTCCCAATATGACATCTGTGAAGGTGCGGTAACCTGCTGGTATGGGTCCCTGAACACAGACAGTGTGAGTAAGGTTACCCGCACCCACACGGATGCCATATTGGGTATCTGTATAGCTACTGCGTCCTAACAGACATCAATGGAACTGCCTGCACAGGGATTCATGGAACACCTGTACATCCCTGTGTGGGTAAACATGGTCCTGCATGGGAGTACAGTATTGTAAGCCCAGTAAAAATGAGGCCATATAAAAGTAAGAGTTCAGTTGGGACCCCAGTCTAAGGTGGAGATGTAACCCTAGTGGATATGGCCATGGCACCCTGGGATTACAAGAAGTGGTTTACTACTCGCGGCTATAATGAATTGTCGGGTCAAAGAAATACAGATAAAAGTAATTGAAAAACCATTTCACCAAAAAAAGTGTCCAACATTTTCAAAAAACCACAGTAGACAGCTTGAGACAAGTCCTTTATTAAAAAGAAAAAAAAATACAGTGATGTAAGCCATTCTCAAGCGATACGATTCCGATAAGCTCCCTGCCCGCAGACCCCCACAACCACCGGGCAAGGGTTGTGGAGATAAGGCCCTTGTCCCCATCTCGTCCCTCCCTCTTTTCCTGCGGCCTGCCAGGTTGTGTGCTCAGGTAAGGGTCTCGTATGTATAACCATAGTGTTCAGCAGTCTCTACGCGTTTCGCAATCAGTGTTGCATCCTCAGGAAGCCTGAGGATGCAACACTGATTGCGAAACGCGTAGAGACTGCTAAACACTACGGTTATACATACGGACTGTAAGTTAGCTGGAAGGCTGTAAGAGGAATGGCTTTGTTACCCCCTCCATTTTTTGCATACAGTGCCTGCCGCGGAGAATGTGTTTTTAGCACGACAGCATCGCGCTGATTCTCGGCGACAGGCTGCCGACATCTCGCACTTGCTGGAATAGTAAAAGCACATTCCAGCGAGTGCGTCATAGAAGCGACGCGGATCTGACGCGGATTCCTGCCAATTCTACACGTGGGCGGAGTTTGTTATGAATCCTGAGAACGAAGTCCCCGCCGGATTTTAAATAAAAATCCAGCATGGGTTCCCCCCTCAGGAGAATACCGGGCCCTTAGGTCTGTTATGGGTTGTAAGGAGACCCCCCTACGCCGAAAAAACGGCGTGGGGGTCCCCCCACAATCCATACCAGACCCGTATCCAAAGCACGCCGGCCGGTCAGGAAGGGAGTGGGGGCGAGCGAACGCGCCCCTCCCTCCTGAGCCGTACCGGGCAGCATGCCCTCAACATGGGGGGGTCAGGTGCTCTGGGGCAGGGGGCACACTGTGGCCCCCCACCCCAGAGCACCCTGTCCCCATGTTGATGAGGACAGGGCCCCTTCCCGACAACCCTGGCCGTTGGTTGTCGGGGTATGCGGGCGGGAGGCTTATCGGAATCTGGAAGCCCCCTTTAATAAGGGGGCCCCCAGATACCGGCCCCCCACCCTAAGTGAATGAGTACCCCTACCCATTTACCTGGAGGCAAAGTGTAAACACAAATAAACCACACAGGGTATTGAAATATTTTATTAGTTGGCCGCCGGGGGGGGGGGGTGTGTATGATCGCTTTTATAAAAGCGCCCCCCTCCGGCGGACTTCTGCGGGGGGGTGGGTGCCGCTGTTCTTCGCCGCCGTCTGGTTCTCTTCCGCCGCCGTGGGGGTGCTTTGATAAAAGCGCCCACCACCCGGCGTGCTTCCTTCGACATCTTCAGCGGCGGGGGGGTCTTCTTCCACTCTCCGGGGTCTTCTCCCGCTCTCCGGGGGTCTTCTCCGGCCTATATAACTCGCTGCGAGCCGCGCGCCCGCCATAACAGCGGAAGGAAGCGTCGCGTCAACATCTGGAGAAGAGAAGAAGACGACGTCACAGAAGAGGGGATCCGCCGCCGCTAGTAATTGAGCTAACACACGAAGATAGCGGTGGCGAGTCCTGAAGAAGAAGAAGACCCCCGGAGAGCGGAGAAGACCCCCGGAGAGCGGAGAAGACCCCCGGAGAGCGGGAGAAGACCCCGGAGAGTGGGAGAAAACCCCCCCGCCGCCGAAGATGTTGAAGGAAGCCCGCCGGGTGGTGGCCGCTTTTATTAAAGCGCCCCCCCCCCCCCCGGCGGCGGAAGAGAACCAGACGGCGGCGAAGAACAGCGGCACCCACCCCCCCGCAGAAGCCCGCCGGAGGGGGGCGCTTTTATAAAAGCGATCATACACACACCCCCCCCGGCGGCCAACTAATAAAATATTTCAATACCCTGTGTGGTTTATTTGTGTTTACACTTTGTCTCCAGGTGAATGGGTAGGGATACAATGTACCCCATACTCATTCACTTAGGGTGGGGGGCCGGTATCTAGAGGCCCCCTTTTTAAAGGGGGCTTCCAGATTCCGATAAGCCTCCCGCCTGCATACCCCAACAACCAAAGGCCAGGGTTGTCGGGAAGGGGCCCTGTCCTCATCAACATGGGGACAGGGTGCTCTGGGGTGGGGGGCCGCAGTGCGCCCCCTGCCCCAGAGCACCTGACCCCCCCATGTTGAGGGCATGCTGCCCGGTACGGCTCAGGAGGGGGGTGCTCACTCGCCCCCACTCCCTTCCTGACCGGCCGGCTGGCGTGCTTTGGATACGGGTCTGGTATGGATTGTGGGGGGACCCCCATGCCGTTTTTTCGGCGTAGGGGGGGTCTCCTTACAACCCATACCAGACCTAAGGGCCCGTTATGCTCCTGAGGGGGGAACCCATGCCAGATTTTTATTTAAAATCCGGCGGGGACTTCCTTCTCAGGATTCATAGCAAACTCCGCCCACGTGTAGAATTGGCAGGAATCCGCGTCGGATCCCCGTCGCTTCTATGACGGCTTTGTCTCCATCGCGGCAAGCCACCTCGGCACTGGCTCCCGCGATGGGGCTCGCAAGTGCTTAATCTCGCCGAGACAGTCACCTACTGTACACAGCTGGAGAAGCATGGTGCCGGCGTATGGGCACTACCAAATGTGAGTGTATTATCTATTTGTTTTTAATGTTTTTTTTGTTTTTAATTAATAAAATATTTTTAAACATAATACACTATGAGGAGCACCCTCTTTTTCTGTGAGCACTCATAGGAAAAGGCGAAACCCCATTCCACACCCAAGGCATCTGATAACAGGCAGAATACCTATTAGAGGAGTGGTTATCCTAAGTAATGAACTAAAGGCTCTTGTTAATACGATATCTGGTGAGTGGTCATTTTCAACGGTGATGGGATATCACTAAGTGGTGACAACTTGGCTGTAATCTGAACACATCACAGTGGAGCACATCTATAATATGCACATTTGAATATCCACGTGGAACATTGATTAGGAGGAGAACATTGGACCACACACTCCTATATGAACTATAATGATTTTTTTTTTTTTTTTTTCATATACAAAATTACAGGTGTATGATTTATGCGTTATATAGTGGTATATGAATTATGAGAGCACATACCAGTGTATCACTCATTAAGAAATTGGTTTTTATTCACGTTTATTTATTTCACTTTATTTATTTATGCCACAACATTGTACACTGTAGTGGAGTACATTGTTTGTGGAGGTGAGCACTACTACTTTAAAGCAACAGGAAGCGACTATAAACTTTATATTTAGCACTAGGTAATACTAGATATAGGGGAGTGCAATTTTATCACATAATCACTGTTAACAAGCATACAGCAGATAGGAACTCTTAGCTACAAACAAAGGTTGAACAGCGCTGCAGACCTGCAGTGCAACAGTTAATATAGACTTCCTGGGATGGCCTGGGTGGGGCCATACAGGAAGGAAAGGTGATAAAGAGGCAGACAGAACAAAAAAAAGGCCTCTATTGCACACATGGACACGGGTAACTGCCAGATTTTATTGCATATCCATGACAGGGAACCAGGGAGTGAAGCATTGCAGCTTCACTGGCCAATTCCCTACTGCGCATGTGCGAGTCGCACCGTGTATTTTCACTGGTCCCTGTTGTGTTCAGAGAACTGTGTTTTCCAGAACACAGCAGGGGGGCGGGATTCTGTGGATATTCTGCGGATATCTCTCCCTGGAAGTGGGTGCAAATAGGGGGGGAGGAATCCAATGAGTGGAAGTTCCACTTTAGGGTGGAACTCCGCTTTAAGGAGGAAACAGACACATTATCAGCATTACCAGCGCCACCTCCCTTGAGGTAGAGTGCATGCTCTTTGCTGCTGACTTATCTCATACATGTGGTACCCAAAGACTTGGTACTTTTACCATAGCTAATACACTCTAGACCCCAACAGTGTTGCAGCAGGAGGCAGGAAGAAAAGACTTAAAGGGTTGTAAAGGTTTGTTTTTTAATTTTTAAATAGGTTCCTTTAAGCTAATGCATTGTTGGTTCACTAACCTTTTACTTTGATTTCCCTTCTGAAGGTTTTTTATCTTTGTCTGAATTTCTTACTTCCTGTTTCTCCTCAGTAAGCTTGCCCCCATCATCCGAGCCATTCTGGTTGGGGGTTAGTCAGCGTGCTTGCCCCTCCCTTGGGACTACATCCCTGCAGGGAGACACTGTTCCGTCTCCCCACAGGGATGTAGTTCCAAGTGAGAGGGTGAGCATGCTGACTAACCCACAGCCAGAACAGCTCGGATGATAGTGGCAAGTTTACTGAGGAGAAACAGGAAGTGAGAAATTCAGACAAAGTAAAAAAAACATTTAGAAGGGAAATCTAAGGAAAAGGTAAGTGAACCAACAATGCACTAGCTTAAAGGAACCTATTTAGAAAATAAAAAACAAACCTTTACAGTTTCAGATTTAAGTCCTCATTTTCATAATTTTATCTTCCCAATTTACATTTGCAAGATCATAATTTTCAGACTTTACAATGAGTTCAATAAACAACCCATAATCCAAACCCAGACGTATTTGATCATCCCTACCCTGAAGCTCCTCATGATGGGGTTGGGGGTGGGGGGATCTAGAGTGCACAATCTTGTGCAGCTGTCCATTGTAGACAATCAGCTTCTAATTTCAACTTAAGTTCAATTAAGCTTTGACAAAAAAAAATGGAAGAGGATTGGTTACTGCACCAGATTTTTCACTCTCTAGTTAAAGTAAATTCACCCCAATGTGTAGGTGAAACATTCACACCTTCCACAATCCAGACAGCTAGTGCCTCATATATACAGTATATAAAAGATACTGTATTATTGTAAGCTACTGTATACTTGCACTCTGTATGCTTTTTCATCAATATAATTAGCTCATTTAATGTTTAAAAGAAATGCTAGTAAAAAAATATCTTTATCCACAGATATTCTTTATTCAGAGCATCTGAAGAAATGATATGCTACGTGTTGAAATTAGGTCAAGTATTGATATCCTCTTGTAAACGTAACGTAAGCAAGTGGTTTTCTAAAAGGAATCTAATGATTCGTTTAGCTGTTATGCTCTCATAACGAGAGCTTGAAGATTTATATGCTTTGTATGAGTATAATTAGACACCCACAAACCTTTTTGACCCTGATGAGGTGAAGAGCTCTTCAGCATTTTGTCTCACCAGATGAATCAATACTCACACATTTTACCACTGTAGAGTGAAATTGAGGAAATGAGAATCTGATAATTTTGCTCCCTGTGTAGTCTAGACAGAGTAAAGCAGGTTTAGTCTTTGACAGGAAGATCTATTTCCAGTTTCTAGAAAGCTAATGTGAATTTTGAAACTTCTACTATCATTGATTTTCAGTTTTGCTCAAAAAGACATTGTAACAGAAATATTGGTGCCAGTGAATGAAGCCAGAATATGTCTGTCTCACAACTGACTGCAAATGCAATTTATTTTTGATGTCTTTTTTTCCCAAGGGCTAATTCATTAAGAAATAAATTAAACAATAAAGCTAAAATAGTAAAATTGCATAAATGGAATTAAAGTTTGTATTATACATTTATGTTATAAGACAGTGAAAACTATGTTTTCTTCTAACATAGTAATATAGTAATATTACATAAGCACTAGATGACAAGTTCTAAGGGTCTTTGAGGGACACATTTTTATATGCCTATTAGCTGAAGGCAGGGGTGCTAAGGTTTTAGTAGGATTAGGATACAACTGCATTATGTAACCAGTGTATTTGGTAACATGGAGTTAGGGCATAGCAAGAAGAAACATGACTTAAAGGGGTTGTAATGGTAAAACATTTTTTCCCCTAAAGAGCTTCCTTTACCTTAGTGCAGTCCTCCTTCACTTACCTCATCCTTTGATTTTGCTTTTAAATGTCCTTATTTCTTCTGAGAAATCCTCACTTCTTGTTCTTCTGTCTGTAACTACACACAGTAATGTGAGGCTTTCTTCCTGGTGTGGATAAAGCCTCTTGAGGGGGGAGGGGGCAAGCAGAAGGGTCAGGACGCCCACTAACACACAGCTCCTTTCTCTATCTGCAAAGTAGAGAGTGTCCTGACCTGCCTGCTTGCCCCCTCCCCCCTCAAGAGGCTTTCTCCACACCAGGGAGAAAGCCTTGCATTATTGTGTGTAGTTACAGACAGAAGAACAGGAAGTGAGGATTCCTCAGAAGAAATAAGGACATTTAAAAGCAAAATCGAAGCATGAGGTACTTGAAGAAGGACTGCACTAAGGTAAAGGAAGCTATTTAGGGGAATGTTTTTTTTTTTCTTTACAACCCCTTTAACACCATTCTTTCTATGGACCTCATTGTACGCTCTAATGAGCAGGGTGCTTCAATCCCTCCTGTATTGAATTGTATTGCAACTGTAATATCTTCTCTTGTGTTGTAAAGCGCTAAACTGTTGGCATTATATATAAATCCTGAATTATTATAATAATAATAATAATAATAATAATAATAATAATTTTAACATTACTTCTACTACTACATTTCTACTTTATTTAGTATCTATAATTGCTTAAAATGTATTTCTATTTTTGCAGTCAAATTTAAGAAAACCCCACTATATGCAGCCTTCTCCCTGGTGACTGTGGGAGTTTCTCCAGCTTGAGTGGCGTTCATAATCTAGCAAGTCCACGGTTTGCTATGTCTTCCAATTCAGATAGCATACCCACTGTTTTTTGTATTATCTATTACCTTTGTGGTGGCTGACTTTAGGTATTTCTGAACAATGTCACGGTCAGTCTGTACCAATCTGCCAGCACAGTACAGGCAAATTTGTGGCAAACACAGCTTTCCAGCCACCTCAAAAACAAAGAACTAAGTAGAATAATTCAGCACTGGAACTATCAGAAACAAGCATTTAAAGCAGACCTTCAGTATTTTTTTCAACTTTCCATCTATTTAATCCTCTAAAGCGATGTCTTGATAAAAGAGTAACGTCGTGGCTAGGGATTAGCTTTGTGTTCGAGTCAAACCCATGTTCAGCTCGAACATCGTATATTCGACCGTTCGTCGAATAACGAACGTTATGGGCCAAATTCGAGTGGCGTGTTAGGGTCCATAATTCACTGCAGCATCGCAGTGCATTGCTGGCTGATGATTGGCCAAGCATGCACTATGACCCGCATGCTTGGCCAGTCACAGCTTGCAAAAAAACTAACAGCCATAATTGGCCAAAGCCTGGGTGGCTTTGGCCAATTATGGCTCAGGGGGTTTAGTACACGCCCCACACTATATAAGGCCGCCTCCCTGGCGAGATTGTCATTATTTTCAGTTAGATAGAGCAGGCAGGCTAGTCAGTTAGAGTTACAGTGTGTAGAGCATATATATGCATCCCAGGTGTTGTATATATATATTTATACACTGTATTGAGTTTAGCTAGATCAACTCTTCCTAATATACTGACAGGCAGGCAGGTGATTGTGCTAGCTGCAGTATTTTCAAGTGGTGTACTGTCTGTGTCCTCTGTACAGTGTGCACCTAAGGCTACGTAAAGCTGGTGTTTCTCATATTAGAGGCAGAGATCTGCTGGTGTTTCTCATATTAGAGGCAGAGATCTGCTCATATTAATACCACAGGCAGGAGATCATTCTGCAAGGACTTTCACGTGGTGTACTGTCTTTGTCCTCTGTACATTGTGTAACTAAAGCTACATAAAGCTGGTGTTTCTCATATTAGAGGCAGAGATCTGCTTATATTAATACCACAGGCAGGGGATCATTCTGCAAGTACTTTCACTTGGTGTACTGTCTGTGTCCTCTGTACATTGTGCAACTACAGCTACGTAAAGCTGGTGTTTTTCATATTAGAGGCAGGGATCTTCTCATATTGATACCACAGGCAGGGGATCATTCTGCAAGTACTTTCATGTGGTGTACTGGCTTTGTCCTCTGTACATTGTGTAACTAAAGCTACATAAAGCTGGTGTTTCTCATATTAGAGGCAGAGATCTGCTTATATTAATACCACAGGCAGGGGATCATTCTGCAAGTACTTTCACTTGGTGTACTGTCTGTGTCCTCTGTACATTGTGCAACTACAGCTACGTAAAGCTGGTGTTTTTCATATTAGAGGCAGGGATCTTCTCATATTGATACCAGAGGCAGGGGATCATTCTGCAAGTACTTTCACGTGGTGTACTGGCTTTGTCCTCTGCACAGTGTGCACCTAAAGCTACGTAAAGCTGGTGTTTCTTATATTAGAGGCAGGGATCTGTTCATATTAATACCACAGGCAGGGGATCATTCTGCAAGTACTTTCACGTGGTGTACTGTCTGTGTCCTCTGTACAGTGTGCACCTAAAGCTACGTGGTGTGTGTACTGTCTGTGTCCTCTGCACAGTGTGCACCTAAAGCTGCGTAAAGCTGGTGTTCTCATATTATTTCCTACAGGCAGAGATCTGCATATATTAATACCACAGGCAGGGATCAGCAGGTATTGTCAGTATTTGTGCAGCTACATCTCCCTGCAGGCCATTAGTATGTCTGGAAGGACAACAAGGAGAGGCAGAGAGTCACAAGCCGATAAAAGAGGGCAAGCGTGCTCTGCGTCTAGAGGCAACAGTGCTGGTCATGGACAAGGTGCATCCTTATCAGCACGTGGCCGTGGGACACGCTCGTCCTTTTTTTCGGCAGCTGGTCGTGTTGAGCCGCAACATGCCGAAGACTTGGTAGAGTGGATGACCAAACCATCCTCATCCTCCTCATCCTCTCTCACCCAGGCTCAGGGTACTTTGTCTGGCAAAGCAGCTGCCAACTTCCCTCTGCTCAATGGCATTAGTCACTCCTTCCCTAGCCCCACCATGTCCTCCCGAGGAGTCCCCCAAACTGTTTGACCACAGTGTTGGGTACATGCTGCAGGAGGATGGGCAGCGTTTTGAAGGCTCCAATGATGGTACACAGCTAGAGGAAGGCAGTAACGTCAGCCCAGGGAGAGGGGGTGCCCAAGAAGGACAGCAATCTGGAAGTCATGTTCCCCCAGCTGCAGCATACTGCCAGTTTTTTTACAGTGATGATAAGGGAGGGGATGATGAGTTCACTGACTCCACGTGGGTGCCTCATAGGAGAGAGGAGGAGGCACATCTTCAACTAGGAAGGATGCTCTCCAGGGACCAGCTTAAGGGCAGCACACGGACTGCATCACAACGCAGAGCTCTGCATGTGCAGGGCGCTGCTGTCTCTCAGCGTTTTTCCAAAAGTTCTTTGGTGTGGGCCTTTTTTGAGACAAGTGCATCAGATCGCACCGCTGCTATTTGCAACATATGTCTCAAGGGTATCTTGCGTGGCCAAAACATCCCCCGCTTGGGCACCACATGATTGACCAGAAATATGTCGACCTGCCATGCAGTTTGTTGGCAAGCGTACCTCGAAGACCCACACCAAAGAACAAAGCAAACCTCTCCTTGCTCCTCATCAGCTGGGATCTCCAACCCCACTCTACCCTCAGTCCTCTCTGAAGCCTGCACTGATAGGACTGAAGGTGTAGAATTAGGTCTGTCACAGCCAAGTACTTGCGGGCAATCTAGTGTCGGCACACCAATGTCAGATTGTACCAGGCAAATTTCCCTGCCCCTGTTGCTGCAGCGTCGACAGAAGTTCTCTCCCAGCCATCCACATGCCCTGCGGTTGAATGCTAGCTTAACTAAATTGCTAGCACTTCAACTGCTGCCGTTTCAGTTGGAAGATTCTGCCCCCTTCCGTGAGTTTGTGGAATGTGCAGTACCTCAGTGACAAGTTCCCAAACGCCACTTTTTCTCACAGAAGGCGATTCCAGCTCTCTACCGGCATGTGGAAGGCAATGTCCATGCCTTGCTGGACAGGGAGGTCAGTGCTAAGGTGTATATTATCGCTGACTCATGGTTCAGGAGGTATGGGCAGGGATGTTACCTATCTTTCACTGCACATTGGGTGACTCTGCTGGCAGCTTGGGAAGGATGCAGGACAAGGTACAGTAGTGTTGGAGGTTGTTCCGCCACCACGCCTCCAAAATGCTACTACTGGTTGTGACACACCTCTCTCCTCCACCCCTCTTCTTCTTCCTCTGTGGCCTCTTCCTGTGCTGATGTGTCCTCGAAACCAGCGGTGCTCCGTAGGCGTTCAAGGGGCTACGCAGTTACGCAGTCAAAGAGATGCCATGTGGTGCTTGAGCTGGTGTGCTTGGGGGACATGAGCCACACTGGGGCAGAGGTTCTGTCAGCTCTGCAGGGGCTGGCTCAGAGGTGGTTGACACCACGCCAGCTTAAGCCAGGAATTGTGGTTTGTGACAATGGAACCAACCTCCTCTCCACAGAACAAGGGGGGGGAAGAGGAGTACTTCCTTACCTCTCAAGGCCTCCTTTATCCAGACAGTGTTCCTGCCTGCCCGCCTATCACACAGGAAGAGGACAAGGAGGAGGAGGATTGTGTCAGCATGGCGGTGGAGCCTAGCAGTCAGCATCATCAGCAGTCTTCAATGGATCAATTACAGTCTCAAGAAACCCATGGACTTGTACTTGGCTGGGACGAGGTGGCTGCGGACCCTGTCTTCCTCAGTGACCCAGAGGACTCTGCACCGATTGCCTCAGCAAACCTACGCTGTATGGTCTCCCTGATCCTGCAAAGCCTGCGGAAGGATCCTTGTATTCGTGCTATCAAGGAGAGGGATCATTACTGGCTGGCAACACTCCTTGATCCACGTTACAAGAGTAAGGTTGTGGACCCTATCTTGCCGGCGCAGAGGGAGCAGAAGATGAAACATCTTCGGGAGGCCTTGTAGAAAGGTCTGTGCAATGCGTTCCCAGAGACTGGGAGGTTACAAAATACTGGTCCTGCACAACATGTTGCTGAGGCTTCGGTCAGTCACAAAAGGAGCGGTGGAGAAGGTGGCAGTCTGACTGATGCGTTCAGACAATTTTTTAGTCCGCAGCCCCAAGGTTTGACCGGTTCCATCAACCATCACCAGCGTCTGTTTAACATGGTGCGGTAATACCTAGGGGCAAGATCAGACTTGGACACCTTTCCCACCGAAAATCCTCTGGCTTACTGGGTTTTGAGGATGGATCACTGGCCAGAGCTTGCACAGTATGCAATTGAGCTACTGGCCTGTCCTGCATCCAGCGTTCTTTCGGAACCCACATTCAGTGCTGCTGGAGGCTTTGTAACCGGTCACAGGGTGCGCCTCTCCACCGACTTGGTCGATTGACTGACCTTCATAAAACTGAATCAGGCTTGGATCACCACCAGCTACCAAGCACCTGATGCTGATGTAACTGAATATTTTATTTAATTTTTTTGATCCCTTCAAGACTGCCTATGCTGATGCTGAGTGACTATCCTGTTATGCTGAGTGACTATCCTTTTCCTCCTCAATGATCATACTGATAGCTTGTAAGAACATTTTTGGTTCTGGGCACCGCCACCAGTGGCTAAGGCCTAATTTTTCTTCCCCTGTTTAACAGGGGCGTGTAATTAAAATTTTTGATGCAATACTTTTCAGCAGGGCTTATTACTGCACTCCAACTAGAGTATCTCTGAGGGGTTGTAGTGTTGTGGCACCAGCACCAGTGCCTAAGGCCCAATTTTTATGCCCCTGTGCAATCACAATTCTTGATCTAATATTTCACAGCAGGGCCCATTCCTGCGCCCACCAAGAGTAACTGTGAGGGCTTACAGTGTTGTGGCACCTCCACCACCACCAACAAATGCCCAATTTTTCTACCCCTGTTCAACAGGGGCATGTAATTACAATTATTGATCTAATATTTCACAGCAGGACCCATTCCTGCGCCCACCAAGAGTAACTGTGAGGACTTACAGTGTTGTGGCACCAGCGCCAGCAACAAAGACCCAATTTTTCTACCACTGTTCAACAATGGCATGTATTTACAATTCTTGATATACCAGTTCACAGCAGGGCGTTCCAGTGCCCACCAAGACTAAGTGTGAGGGCTTACAGTGCTGTGGCAACACCAACACCTAGGGCCCAAATTTCTATATATACGGCAGGCCCCTGCTTTCAAACATCCAACTTACAAATGACTCCTACTTGCAAACGGAAGGAGACAACAGGAAGTGAGAGGAAATCTACCCCTAGGAAGGGAAATTATCTTCTGTAAGGCCTCGTACACACCATCGGACTTATCCGATGAAAACGGTCCGCGGACCATTTCCATCGGATATGTCCGATCGGGAGTTTGATCCGATGGCGTGTACACACCATCGGATCAAATTCCCCGCCGCCGGACGGCGCGGTGACGCGGCGGTGACGTTGACGCCGCCACGTCACCGCTACGTCACCGCACCAGGAAGTAAAACACTTCCGCGCATGCGCCGAATACATTCGGCGGCGGCGCGGCGGCGGTGCGGGACGACATGTCTGCTGGTAAGTGTACTAACCAGCAGACATGTCGGGCGGACAGATTCCCACCGGATAGATTTCAAAGCATGCTTTGAAATCTGTCGGGTGGACAAATCTGTCCGCTAGCCCATACACACGAGCGGAGATGTCTGCTGAAACGGTCCAACGGACCGTTTTCAGCGGACATATCCCCTCGTGTGTACGAGGCCTAAGAGATGTCTCCTGTCCACTGATGCGTTATCACCAATCCTTGTTTCACTAAAAACCACAAATTTACAAAAAATCTTTTGTCATTGGGACAGAAAGTGAGGTGCAATCTTCTGAACAGATGCACATAGACAGCAAAACAAATGTTACAGGGGTGATAACCCTTTTCTATGTTTTCTGAAAAGCTCAAAAATTGATTTTTTTGGTTGGAGCTACACTTTAAAAAAGTACCAGTTTACAAAATTACAAACAGATACAAACCTACAGTCCCGGTCTTGTTTGCACCACCTGTATACTGCTGTTCAAAATATATAGGGCCAAAGGGGCTGGTAATGACCTGGTGGGAGGGGGGGAACCCATGCTATTTTTCTCAATGATTTTCATCCATATTGCAGGAACCAGACATTACATTAAAGCCGCAACTAGTTTTAAATTACTTTTTTCTTATAGTAATGTCATTTTGTGCAGGGACAGTTCTAAACA
Source organism: Rana kukunoris (assembly GCA_029574335.1). Taxonomy (NCBI): domain Eukaryota; kingdom Metazoa; phylum Chordata; class Amphibia; order Anura; family Ranidae; genus Rana; species Rana kukunoris. The sequence continues at coordinate 305,942,060 of CM056053.1, forward strand.
TATGCCACTTCACAGGCATACTATAGACACCCAGCATGTATGATATTTAAAGGAATTTTTCTTTTTTCTTTTTCACTTTAAGCATCATTAAAATCACTGCTCCTGAAAAAACATCAGTTTTTAAAACTTTTTCTTGCATTGATATATGTTCCCTGGGGCAAGAATGGGTCCCCAAACCTGTTTTAGGACAATAACTTGCAAATTAGCCTTTAAAATTAGCACTTTTGAATTTGAACGCTTGAGTCCCATAGACTTCAATGGGGTTCTAAAGTTCGCATGAGATTTCGGTCCGTTCGAAGGTTCTGGTGTGAACCAAACTGGGGGGGTCGGCTCATCCCTAGTTGTGCCACAACTGAGTATAAAAGAGAAGAGAGACGCCTCTGCGTGTAGCAATATGTTTACATTTAATGAAGGTACAACATTTAGCAAACTCACTCGGTTGATGATTAAAAGTGTCACATCTAAGTATGCAGGCATACGGGCTAAAGCTGTCCACATAGACCATGCTCCGCACCGCCATCAACATCATTCCTTCCAATCTACGCTCCACGAGCGCTTCAAGCCTCGCTTTCAGATCGCTCTACTACAGGGTAGTCTTCCCTGTCACCATTGCAGACTGACAGCGGTGAGATCAGACCGTTCGGGGGATGGTCTATGTGGACAGATTTACCCCGGATGCCTGCATACTTAGATGTGCCTCTTTTAATCATCATTCCATGTGAGTTGCTAAATGTTGTACCTTCATTAAATTTAATCATATTGCTACACTTAGAGATGCCTCTCTTCTCTTTTATACTCTTTAGCTCCTGCTGGATTTTGCTCTTTATCCCCTTGTGGAGGCTGCCATTTGTGGATGGAAATGTTATGGTTACACAACTTATTACATTGCTATAATCTTTTTATATGGACAATAAACTGAAGGACTTATGAATAAATGGTTGTAGAATGAATTATTTGAGTTTCCATTATTTCTTATGGGGAAACTTGCTTTGATATACAAGTGCTTTGAATTACAAGCATGTTTCTGGACAGAATTATGCGTGCAATCCAAGGTTTTACTGTATATCTAAAATAATATGCAAAGTGGTTGGAGGGAAGTTTCAGAATAGAAAATGTGCTTTTATTACAAATTATATGAGCAGATTGCAGTTCATCTTTAAAATGATAAGCAGAACATTTTAAAACATTGTTTAAGTTATTCTATGTGGATAAGGATATGCAACAAATTTAATTGGACATTATTCCAATGTGGCTGCAAAAGTGGATACACACTTTAAAGAAAAAAATCCACGCATCAGAATATTATACATAGTTACATTGATCCAGCTTGGACCAATCTAACCATGTATACACCCTACCTGGCTGATACCTTTTTGAACCAGGAAATCACCAAAGTAGATACCACTATTCCAGTAATCTCCACTTAGTCCTGCGTTCTATGGTAAACAAAGCAAAAATAACACCTATCAGTGTCCATCAGTGCTACCAATCAGTGCTGCCTATCAGTGCCAATCAGTGTCCATCGGTATTGCCTATCAGTGCCCATAAGTGGTGGCAATCAGTGAACATCAGTGCTGCATATCAATGCCATCATATCCATCTATCAGTACCCATCTGTGTTGACAATTAGTGCCCATCATGCTGACAATCAGTGCCTGCCTATCAGTGCCAATCAGTAATGCCTATCAGTGCCATCTATCAGTGCCAATCAGTAATGCCTATTACTGTCATTGGTGCTTCCAATCAGTGCCACCTATCAGTGCCAATCAGGGCCCATCAGTGCCTATCAGTGCTGCCTATCAGTGCCACCCATCAGTGCTGCCAATCAATGCCCATCAGTTCTGCCTATATGTGCCAATCAGTGATGCCAATTAATGCTGATCAGTGCCACCAATCCATGACTATCAGTGCTGATCAGAGCTGCAAATCAGTGCCAATCAGTGCTGCCAATCAGTGACCATCAGTGCTGTCAATCAGTGGCCAGTGATGCCAATCAGTGGCACCTCTCAGTGCCAATCAGTGGCACCTCTCAGTGCCCATCAGTGCTGCCAATCAGTGCTGTCAATGAGTGCCCATCATTGCTGCTAATCAGTGTCCATCAGTGCACTGAGTGCAGGGATGGGGAGATAAACTCAGCAGCCAGGCACATTGTCCATGGTTGGCCGGCCTGGTGGGGCACAACTAAAATCTGTTGATGTCTAGTAATGTCACATGCCAATCTTTAGTATAATAGGTAATCACCACGCTACTATTTACAATGAACTACTGGAGGTAAAATAAAGGTGTCAGTAAAAGGCTTGCTGCTAAGCACTGTCACGTGTTCCCACAGAACACAAAAAAAGTGCAGCACTAACTTACTGATTAATAATGGTGGAACCCTTTGTGGAATGCATTAGGTGAAAAAAAACATGAACCTTTAAAACCCCTTTAAGCTCTGGGGCAGAATGCAACAGATTTAGGGCATGGCCTTTTTGGAGCCCAGGCTGAGACTGTCGTAGAGGGCTTTGCTGTGATGAGTGACTGTCAATGGTGGCCCTAGGGGGGGCCTGACCCCCCCAACAGTATGCTATGCCCCACCATGTGCCCCCCCCCCCCCAAAAAAAAAAATGTTTTTGCATTTATTTGTATTTTTCTTGGGCCACCACTGGAGTAACAGTCTCTCCTGAAAGGGAGAGTGTCCCCAGTCAGCTCTGCTGGGCATTTCTCCCCCCCCCTTTGCTCGCTAACACTGCGTAATGCGAGCGCTCACACAACCAAAGCCACCCGATCTGCTTCTTCCCCTGCATCCTCATTGATACGGAGAAGAGAAAGTTGCAGATAGGACTCCATGAGCACTGTGGGGGGGGGGGGGGCAAGCCTTTATCTCAGTTACTGAAAAAACAGACTGATTTCTCCCGTCCTTAGGACAGGAGGACAGGAGAACTGGCCTGTAAATTCCGAGTGTGGTGACTGCAAGCTGAGCCGAGTGTCAGTCTATGACACTCTTTTACAGCCCAGAGAGTCCAGCCATCACTCTCCTCACACAAGCAGGGAGGAATACAGCTCCTCCTCCTCCTTCTCTCAGTCCCACCCACACTATCCTGGTGTGCTGTATCTGAAGAATCAGCAGAATTCCTGGTTGTGTGTGAATGATGCCTGAGATTTTAGCCTGGACCGTGGGTAAGTGTGTGCACTGCAGATTGCAGCACACTGTAATCACTGAACTGCATTATCTCCATCTCTTCTCTCCCCCAGCTGTCTCCCTCCCCCTCTCCTGTTCTTTCAAGACATTCACAATTTACTTTCACTTTCAGTTAGGCAGGTAATATATAGTGCACATTTCTTTCCTGCATCCACAGATTGCAGGAAAGAAACTTGCATGAGTCCCCAATCAACACCTCCTGTTCAGCAATTGTATTCTCCTGACAAACAGTGATATCACTAGTGGCTTAAGCAACCACTAGTGATAATCATAAGAGAATCTGCTCATTAATGGTTCAAATCTCAGCCAGTTCCTGCTGGATCAGCTGAGATTTAAACTGTCTATGACTGGTCTTAGCTCTTAGGCAGCCCATACATTGATCACTTTTTTTCATTCAACTATTAGGTTGAATGAAAAAAAAAAGATCCAATTCCACCATCTACACATTATAGGTGGATGGGGAATCCTCCCAGTGTGGACAGAAATGGAGCAGCACTAGGTCCTAATAGACTTCTGCCGCTGCCAAGGAGACAGATGCCAGACCAGCGCTGTCAATAGCAGGAGCAGGACAGCTGGGGAACCCCACAGTGGCAGAACACCAGGGCCCGATGGCAAGACAACCTTTGCAACCCTGAGAGTTCTCCCACTGCTTTGGACCCTTATATTTTCTTGGTGTGCTGGTGACATATATCTCTTGTTTTCTGCCACCCTGGGGGGCCCCAGTGTAGTAGGAAGGGAGCTTACTGCAAAACATGTGAAAGGGCTCATTGTGGGATCGTAGTAAAGGGCCCCAGGATATATATATATATATATATATATATATATATATATATATATATATATATATATATATAAATATATAATTGCATTTTATAGTTGGCCCCCCTACTTTTGTCCCTGTGCCCCCCCTAAATATGAAAGCTGAAGACGCCACTGGTGACTGTTAGGTCTTCTTTTTCCCTACTAGATGTTTTGAGCTGGGACAAGTTCTGTAATTGTTGGCACTCCTAGCAGTTTGTCATGCAAGAGGCCCTGAGTGACACCTGTTATTTTTGTTCTGGGTCACAGATGACATAGGAGATCAATACTCAAGGAAGTACTGTATTGGTTTCTGTAGAGCCTTCATGGAACCATTTCCCTTTTATGAAGTGGTGTTTAGTGGTGCACAGTGGACTAGTAATGAGTGGGTTAGGTCAATGTAAAATGGTAAAACATCTAAAACAATGTATATTATAAATGTTTATTTATAAATTAGTTATAATTCATATATCTTCAAAGAAAAAGTAATTACTTTTTGTTTATTTTTATTCTGTGTAACAGCTGATCGGTTTATTGTGTACCACTGAAATCAGTTACAAATTAACAATAGTATACTATACTGTATATAGTATACTAAGTATATAGTATACTAATACTACTGTTAATGCTGGTGTTTCTTTCTTTGTTGCTGTATTTTGCACAATAGGGGTTGTACTGTCACAAAAAAAAACATTTCTGTCTGAAAATAATTCAGCTTATTTACTAAAGGAAGAAAGCATTTTTGCTTTGAAAAATTAAATTTCACTTGGGTCAGTGACTGAGTTGAAAATGTACTGACATTTATAATCCAATCATGTGCAATGCTTTTAATCCTTTTCCTTACATATGATTGGGCATTGTCTGCAAAATGTTCACCAGCAGTGGTGGCTGGTGCTCAAAATTTTTGAGCAGGTGCAAACAAACTGAAAAAAAAAAACAATAAGCACAGCCACTGTGTAAGCTATGACTACGCACTAGCCAATAGTGCGAAATGCATCAGTTGCATTCCCTAATTTTGCTGTGATTTGTGGTGTTGACTGTTTTTTTGTTTTTTTTTTACCAATAAAGGCAACCGAAAGTTTTTTTCTGGAGTGTGGCTGTCCATACATTCTTTCTATTTTTGCCTTGAGCATTGCCGGCACCTGGGCTTTTCTGAGAGGACACGGATTGGTTAAACACATTTATCTGTATCTCTATTTTTCTATTGTGTCCATCAATTGCCGCCAGTGGGCCCCATCAATTGCCACTACTGTGCCCCATCAAATGCTGTCCTAAACGCCTTGGCATCCAATCAAAGCACCTGTCCCTTCAGCCAATTAGGTGACAGGGTAACCACCGAGCCCACCCTATTCTGAACCCTATGAGTGCCTCTGGCTCTAATTAGGTGCTTCAAAAAGTACCAACCTCTCCCGCCCCTGTCATAAGAATCCATGCGTCCTGTGTCCTGAAGGGGGCCGGGCGCATGGATGGGGGGTGGTGCTCGTGTGCCCACAATGCACGGGCCGCTCCTGTTCACGACAATTGATAAGGTGAGTGGAACGCTCCTTACACAGTGATAATTCTTTTTGCAAACTGAACATACTCTACACCTTTAGTAAATCAGCCACAACATCTATGACCCCACTGCTACATTAATTGTCCCATTAGCACTAGCAAGCAGCATTTAAGAAATATTTATTAACCTATCCCGAGAGAAACACGGAGACTTCAATCAAGAGCAAAAAGTATCTAAGAGGTGCAGAGACATTGATGTGAATTCATACAAAGTAGAAAGAGTAGAGCAAAGTAGAAAAAGGACAATAACGTTGGTAGATCTCATTGGTTCATGGTAGGCTGCTCACAACAGACAAGACTAACCTCCAGTGGGTACCCCAACAGGTTACCAGAAAAAAAAAAACATGCTAATGGAAAGAGGCACCGGACCGAAAGATAAAAGAAGCCAAATAAATGTATTGGTTTACACTGAAACATTTGAGTTTTTGGGATTTGAAAAAGCTCCCCCTTCATCAGGGATCCAGTTAAAATAAAGACCTTGATTTAACTCTAAACTGAGATTTCCCTTGTGGATTTGTGTAGGGAAGCCAAGTTCTGGATCAGGAAAGTTACTGGCCAGCATGAAAATAGTAAAGTTATTATACTGCAATTGTTAGTCATGTGTAAATTTATAATGTACGTACAAGAACTCCCTTCTGGATTCCAAATACTGTGCTATTCAAAATGTTTTTTTCTAAAAGCGATAGCGATTTGTGGGGAAATTCGTCATAAAAAAATAAAAGTAATGACAGCGACAATTCTGCAACTGAGCAAATTTCAGTGATTTTGAGTTGATTACATTATTGGATAATATTTATTATAATTATATTATTATTTGTTATAATTATTTATAATTATTTATTATATTATAATTTATGATTTTGTTTTTCAAACTTTTTCAGACAACTTCTTTGTCTGAATTTCTCACTTCCTATTCCTTCTCATTATGCTTGCGCCCATCATCCGAGCCGTTCTGGCTGGGGTTAGTCAGCGTGCTCACCCCATCCCTTGGGACTACATCCCTACAGGGAGATGCTGTGGACACAATGTCTCCCCGCAGGGATGTAGTCCCAAAGGAGAGGGCAAGCATGCTGACTAAACCCTAGCCAGAATGGCTCGGATGATGGGGGCAAGCTTACTGAGGAGGAAAAGGAAGTGAGAAATTCAGACAAAGAAAAACATTTTTAGAAGGGAAATCGAAGGAAAAAGGTAAGTGAGCCAACAATGCACTAGCTTAAAGGAACCTATTTAAGATTACAGTACACTGTATGTAATGTGTTTATTAACTTTTTTGAATTTGGCACCGTTCTCCGCCCGTGCGTCATAACGTCACAGGGAACGGAGATCGGCGGCACACAGGGACACTGTGTGAATCGAGCGAGGACCCACTCGCTCACACAGCGGGGAGGCATCGCAGGATCCAGGGACAAGGTAAGTAACTTTGTCTGTGGCTGCTGCGAGGCGAGCCCGTGTTTGGCTTAGGGATACCGCTTTTGGTACAAAAATCTTACCCCGAGCCAGACTCGGGAATACCGCCAGGGGAGTTAAAGGAACCTATTAAGAAAATAAAAAGCAAACCTTTACAACCCCTTTAATAGCAGATGATGGCTAAATTAAGTCACTCCCCCTTCCTAAGGAGAAGCTGTTTAGGAGATTTTACAAATGCATTATTGGAGACTTCTCATTAATTAGAATTAGAAAATATACAGTATGTCACCAGTACAAAAAAAAAAAAAAAAAATCTTAAATGTGGGGACTGACAAGTCAAGCAGGAAGGCAGCAGTCAACAGCCGATTTCTGATGGTCCAAGAGAAATAGAATGAAGCAGCTCAGAATGTAGGGAAAATAAGGCACCTTTGTGTTAAACAGAAACTCACAAGCAAAGTGTATATTACTAATGTTTTTTTTTTTTTACTTGTGACATAGAAAGTAATAGTAACTTTTATTTTTTGTCTGGAATTCAACTTTAACTCAAAACTACATTACAGAAGTGTTCCTCTTTTTGCCCAAGAATTGTAAATCTTTGTGATTAGTACCGCTTCTTAAATTAAAGGGACCTTTTTTCTAATAAAGGCATAGGACGCACACTACAGTATTGCACAATAAAAAGGTTTAACATTTAGTTGCATGCAATGAGCACAATTATTATTACTTCCAATATATGGTTTTCATCTAACCAGTGGATATAACATTGAATGCTGGGTTTTGTGTTGTGTACCTGCAGCTTTCAAAATATGTGAAGTGAAAATATATAATTCTGAGCTACTTTCTCCAAACACCACAGTAATTTTCCAAATTTACCAGCTATTTCTTAACATTTTCAGTAAACTAAAATATCATTATTATAGGGTAATCTTCACTTCAACGCCTGCTGCATCTACCCATGCAATTCTTTAATATTTCATCATTAAATAGCAAAATAACCTGATATGATCCTAATTTACTGCCAATTACACTGCATTGATCAAAGTGACCTTTTCATACTGGAGCACGAAAATCAATCATGCTGTACAACAAATGTCAGGGGGATGAGAGCAACATATAATCTGTGACAATCAAAACATTACTTACAAATGAAATCACCAATGACCTGCATGCCATGGCAATTTCTACATGACGTGCTCTGTTTTTGTTTTCATCCTTTGTTGAGAATTTTTTTGCTTTTTGTTTCCCACTGTCGCTGACCAGACGTAGTTTTGTTATTTTTAACATTTCAGTGACACCTGATAAAAATGATCAATGCTTTGCAGTTTGCAACAACAATTGCAATGATTGTTGGAATGGCTATATTTTTTTCTATTTTAGCACGGCCTGTCCATCAGGGGCGCCCGGGCTTTGCCCCCTCTCTCCACGCCACTCCCATATGAACAATGGATAGCTTCATGCATAGCATATGGGGGGGATTGGTACTGTTTGCTGCCCCCCCCACAGAAAATTACCACCGGCTGTCACTGGGTAACTTCAACTTAACACATTTTGAATTGAGTCAATGCTAATGAAGGATGATTTATAATGATGATTTGTTGATTCCTCATTTGGAAAAGTTTTTCTACGTACTTAGAAAGAGTGTCCCTTTTGACTATTTACTGAAATTAGTGCATATTTTGGTTGTCTCTAAACCTCACAAAGATCCCGGGGAAGTTGGGAATTACCGACCAATAGACTTCAGACTTTGCGTGATTTAGTTCTATGTCTGAGCTCCAAGTGAATGAGACAAAGTCTATGGTGCATAATCTTAAAGGAGTTGTAAAGGCAGAAGGTTTTTTATCTTTATGCATTATATTCTAAAACCTTCTCTGTGTAGCAGCTTTCCCAGCACCCCCCTAATAACTTACCTGAGCCCACTTTACAGGCATACTAGAGACACCCCCAACTTACAAAATTTTAAGGAATATTTCACTTTTATTGTTTCACTTTAAGCATTATTAAAATCACTACTCCCAAAAAAACATCTGTTTTTAAAACTTTTTTTTTCATTGATACATGTCCCCTGGGGCAGGACCCAGGTCTCCAAACACTTTTTATGACAATAACTTGCATATTAACCTTAAAAATTAGCACGTTTGTGGCCCATAGACTTTAACGGTGTTTGCGTGTTCAAACTCATTTTTTGCCTGTTCGCATGTTCTGCTGTGAACCAAACCGGGGGGTGTTTGGCTCCTTCCTAGTTTTAAGCAGTGTTTTGATTGTATGAATGCAAATTCCTCTCTGTTGATGCAATTTATTTACCCTCAACCCATCAGTGTGATGCCATAGAGAAAAGTCAGGAAAGGAAAAGGTATTTTGGTCATCACATTTTGTCTAGTAAAAGATTATTCCCAGGACTGAAGATGAGAGGAAATCTTGCAACAGAGCCCCAGATAGCATTAAAACCTAATAGAGATTTTACTCTTTCCCCATTCTTTACAAAGTGCTCTTAATGCCTTGTATTATTACACTTTTTAATGATACTTTACATAAATATAAGCAAGTGGAAGGCACATGCGCGGCAGCTCCCAAGATGGCCGCCGGCTGTTAGAGCTCCGTTCCACCACGGCCCTGCGATAGCCACCGGAGCTCTCAGGGCGCCCCCTCAGCACTCTATCCGGGACCTTCGGGTAGGGGAAGTACCCGGGAATCAGCCCAGGATAGCAGCGCTGGCCCGGAGGGACTTGTCACAGCGGATGGCGGCATCTCCCGGCCCCCTCAGCTATGCCAAGATGGCGGCGGCGCGGCCAGACATACCTCCTGAGGGAGACACAGGACTGTCCATAGCCGACCAGGACCTCGATCCACCGCGTTCCCCAGGTACAGACTGCCCCCCACTTCCCCAGGCAGCATCCCCAGCATCCACGGATTCCTTGCTGGGAAGGATAAGCGATGGCCCCCCCTCTACCCCCAGGCTGGATCCACACACAGGCCTACTGCTGGAGGTCAGTGATGCTGCTGATTCTGCTCCCATCCCCACTGACTTTCCATCTATGATGGAGGCTTTTGCACAAATGCTCTCTAAAAGCTTAGCCCAAAATGCTGCCCAGATTACTTCATCCATCCACGCCGATCTGCAGCAAATAGGGATGAGGATGGACATGATTGAAAAAAAGGCTGATCAGTCCGTGGCCCGGATTAATCAGAACACAGCACGGCTACAGGAGGTTCAGGACCATTTAGAAACCGCTTTCGCAAAGATCGATGACCTCGAGAACCGATCGAGACGCTATAATTTTAGGGTCAGGGGGCTCCCCGAGTCGGTGAAAGAGGTGCAGGTTGCTGTGAAATCCCTCATAAAAAACCTTATTCCAGATATCGCTGATCATCGTCTGGAGCTGGACAGAGCACATAGGGCCCTGCAGCCCCCCCGCTCAGATGGTCTCCCCAGAGACATAATAGTTAAACCTCACTTTTTTTCGGTTAAGGAAGAAGTGATGAGGAAGGCCAGATACGCGGATAACCTAACGCTGCATGGACACAAGATACAGATTTTTGCCGACCTTTCCCCATTCACGGTACAGAAAAGAAGATCACTTAAACCGCTGCTGCAGCTTCTACTGGAAAAGGAAATCACCTATAGATGGTCCTTCCCTCTCCGCCTCAACTTTTCCTTCAAAAACAAAAGCTATGGCTTCTCCTCGTTGGCCAAGGGGGAGCACCTCCTGACTCATCTGGGGATCCTCTTACAGGATCCCATGCCCGTGCAGACCGGCAGGGGCACCCCTGCTTCTACCAAGAGGCCCTCACCAGCGAGCCCATTGCAGCACACCTGGCTGAATCAAGGCCACAAGCGCTCCAAGGAAAATTTCCCACCATGAGGGCCTTCTCCCCTTTTTTTGGATCGGTGATCTGGTCGGCGAAGTTCTCGCTCCAACTACGTCATGACTTTTCTTTCCCGCTTTCCCCCTCACCCCCCCCTTTTTTTTTTCTTTAGGAACCCTGCGGGCGCTGGAGCCCTGCCTTCAGTGACTTTATTATGGTGTTAACCACGTTCTTCTTGCAGGTTGCCGTGTTGGACCTTCACTGCTGAACTGGGGGGTGGGGGGGGTGGTGGGTTGTAGCTCGCCCTTTCTTTGCTTGGGGGGATTACTCGGGCTCCCGTTAGCCTGTGGTGGTCGTTCCCCTCTGGCACTCTGTGGATGCCCTGCGTGGTGTCTCTTGTCCCTTCAATGCCTTTATGTTTTTTTTTCTTCTGTTGAGTATGTTTATCTAACTTAGAATGGTCGTTTGGTCATTGTGTTGCTGATAGGATCCTCTGGGTGACGGGTGGCGGCTGTGCCTCCTGTGGTCCAGGGGATGGTTTCTCAGATGCCCCCGGACTCTTTGCGTAGTTCAGGGCCCCCTGGGGTCCGGGCGGAGTTCGGGGGACTGGCCGGGTAACTATTATTTTAGTTTATTACTATGCATTCTTAATAGGGGCGCCCTTATATGTTGATTATATTAGGCTCGGATCTGAGCCTTTAGTTTCGTTTTTGGGTGGTTGGGCTGTGGTGGACCCAGTGCACCTCACTTAAGGACCGGGAGGGCTTATTGTGCTCCATTAGTCCTTTCACGGTTTTCCTGGTTCCAGGGAATTCCGGGCCTCTCAGGTTGAAGGGTAGGTGATGGCCAGTCCATCCCGACCCCTGGGTAGGTGGGGGTCAGGGGACCCCCAGGTTTATTGTTCTAATGTTTTGACTGTGTTTGTTAAAGAGGAGTTCCACCCAAATTTGGAACTTCCTCTTATCCCACTCCTTACCCCCATACATGCCACATTTGGCATGTAATTTTTTTTGGGGGGGAGTGGGGGCTTCAGTAGGAGTGGGACTTCCTGTCCCACTTCCTGCTTCCGCCGAGGGGCTGGTTAGGCGATTAAGCCTTAATCGCCTACACCAGCCCCTCCCTGTAGGCGATCACATGGGACACTGACAGGTCCCATGCGATCGCCTCTCCAATCAGAGGCGAGCCAGCGCCGCGCGCGCATGCGCAGTGCGGCTCGCGCATGCGCAGTGGGTGCCCGGCCGTGAAGCCGAAGGCTGTCACGGCTGGGTGCCCACAGTCAGGATGGAGACGCCGGCCGGGGAGGGGGGGAGAGGAGCGGAGCCCCGGTCGGCGCGTCGCTGGAAGTAAGGTAAGTGAGTGTTTATTAAAAGCCAGCAGCTACACTTTTTGTAGCTGCTGACTTTTAATAAACACATTTTTGGGCTGGAACACCCCTTTAAGTTCATATTTTTGTTCTCCAAGTATGTAACCTGCCTCTCTTCTTTCCTCCCTTCTTTTCTGTCTCTTCTTCCTGAAACGGCTCATCTGAGTTACCTTTTTGCTGTGGCCATAGAAACGTTGGCCATAGCGATTAGATCTAACCCTGACATTAGGGGAGTGACGTGCGGACAAGGGGAACACAAGTGCGCGCTATACGCGGATGACCTTCTCCTCCTTATTACCTCTCCTCTGATCTCCACTCCTGTCATTCTAAAGACGCTGAGGGCTTTTAGTGAAGTTTCAGGACTGAGGGTTAACATGGCTAAATCGACAGCATTGAACATTACAGTTCCCCCGGACCTTCTCAATCAGCTCTCTAATAATTTTGAATTTCGCTGGGCTCCTGGTGCTATCCTATACCTAGGCATTAAACTAACGTCAGACGTCAATGGCCTTTTTAAAGCCAACTATCCCCTATGATACTGAAATGTAGAGGTGACTTGGTCGCGTGGTCGAGATGTGGTCTGTCCTGGTTAGGTAGGGTCCACGCAGTGAAAATGACTCTTCTCCCTCGTTTGTTGTACTTATTCCGCTCCCTCCCTGTGCCAGTTGCAAAACGCTTCCTTAGTACACTGCAATCACAAATAGTTTGCTTTGTGTGGGGTAATAAGGGGTATAGATGTCCCTCAGGAATTCTTTTACGCCTGAAATCGCAGGGCGGTCTGGGTCTCCCAAACCTATGGGTCTATTATCAGGCAGCTCAACTTACACAAATCTCGATGGCCTTTTTTGGGGGGCCAAAGCCTGACTGGCTTTCTATGGAAAGAATGGCTACCCCTTTGCATACCATTGATTACCTTCTCTGTTGTGACCCCGGGATCAGGCCTGCAATATTGTCCCCCACTCTCTCGCACTCTGTAGCCTTAAGCACAAAGCTCTTTGGATTTCCAGCTCTGACATCCTCTCTCAGACCCCTGGCTCATTTATTTCACAATGCACCTTTCCCCCCGGGTTTGAACATTGAGGCCTTTCGGTGGTGGACCGATAAGGGGCTCTACCGCATTGGACATTTTCTCTCCCGGCGGGTCCGATTTCCCTGTCCCATTGTAGGAAGAAACTGGAGATGCCCGATTCTGAGCTCTTCAGATTTGCCCAAATCTCCCATTTTATACGCTCTATTCGGACCGATAACAAGGTTCCCCTCACGATAAACGCCCTATGAGCATTGGTGCTCTTCTGCAGAGGATCAGAGGGGAGGCATTTCCTTGATCTACACAGCTCTCGCTTCTAAGGTGGACAAGCCGACTTATGCCCGGGTCTGGGAAGAGGACGTTGACGGTTCATGGGATACCGAGGTCTGGTTCCGAGCTGCACAGAGGTCGTTTAAAGGTATTCTTAACATTTCTCTCATAGAGGCTAGCTTAAAAGTTTTGGTAAGATGGTACTATGTTCCTTCCAGGTTGGCAAGGATATTTCCAGGGACCTCGCCAGTGTGCTTTAGGGGGTGTGAACTGGAGGGCTCCATGCTCCACATTTGGTGGTCGTGCCCCCGTATTGGATCCTTTTGGCAAAAGGTGTTCCGCACCATTAGCGCCTTAACCGGAGTGGGGGTGGCTCCCCACCCTAGCGTGGCTCTCCTAAATCAGCATATCCCTAATCTTCCAAAAAGCTCCCAGACCTTATCGTTCTTCATTCTCCTGGGTGCCAGATTGTCCATTGCCAAAGCCTGGAAGAAGCCTAGGGTCCCCTTCCGGGGGTTCAGGAGGAAAGTATCCTGGATAATGATGCAAGAACAAATTGTTGCTAAACTCCATGACAAAACTGAGAAATTCCTGGCGATTTGGGAACCCTGGGCTGATTTCTGTAATCTATGTCTGAGGCCGGGTGTGCGGCTCGGACACTTGACCGCTGGTGCTGCCCCCTGACGGAGGTAGCGCGTTTCTCTCCTTTACTCTCCTACACTTTTCTTTCCTTCTTTCTGTCGCCTCCCTTGGCTCCTCTACTGCAGGTTGTGTTACCATATATGACCTCCCCCTGTCGTACCATACATGGCTGCGTTTAAGCTATTTGAGTGATTACATTCCTCTCTCATTTTTACAGTTATGATCAGGCTTATAGCTGGGTGTGGGAGGGTGGCGATTGCATCCCCTGAGAGGCAGTTTGACCCCATGGGGGCCTCTCAGGGGGGGTGGGGTCGCTGCGCCCTGACCGCTGGGAAGTTCCCCCAATATGTCTTTAGGGGGACTCATTGCCCCAGGGCTGGTCAAACAGCCTTGCTTGAGGATGGGGTAGGTTGATTTTCTTTCCCCCTTTTTTTTGGATACTCCTTAGTGTTATTGGGGGAAGGATTTAGAGGTTCTCGCTTCAGGACTTGGAATGTAATGTCATTGTCACTATTGTTGCCTCAATGTTTATGACATTTTCTTTTGAATGCTTGTTATCTTTTTAAAAAAATCTCTCAATAAAAACTATTGAAATTAAATAAAAGCAAGTGTATACTGGCAGATCTTGTCTAGCTAAATTTGATAAGGTAAGGCAGGTTGTGACTAGAGATGCATTACAAAAATATGCTTATTATATGGGCTGTACACCTCCTCACCATAGTAAATACATTTATGTTTTTGTGGATTACAGTGTGTATGATAAAGCATATTTATTACATAATTACGATTTAATAATTATTGTTTAGATCCAACTTCAAATAAAAAAATAAAATAAACAGTATATTTAGCCCAGCACATATAGAAATCTCTGGGCCAATGGCTGACCGCACTGACCAGAGTGTACTGGCAGACTTTCAGGTATAAGTAATCCCCCGCTAGTTGTTTTCATTCAGCCTCGCTAGGCTTGAATTATAGACAACTATTAGTGTGTACTAGGCTTAAAGACCAATGGCTGTCATGGAAGAGAGGAGTACTGATTCTCTTAAGGAGCAGTTTCTGCTGAGAACCACAGCCCCAAAGGGAACAACCAGAAGTTGACTTAGGTGAGAGGCATATAGTGTGAATGCAGTGTGCATACTGCTGTTCTATGCATAAAGAGGTGAGTGATAGTAAAAAGAATTATAGTGGATACTCTGCATTGAGCTATATACTGTATACTTCTTACCCCTGCACTGCGTATGTTACATACACCTGATCCACAATACCCACTTCTGACACCTGCGCTCTGTAAACTGCATATTTATGATCTTTTTACTCTATTTGTATACTCAAGCTTTAAAGTGCTCAGAAATGGCATGCAATGCCAAGCTGTTGCTAACAAAGCAAACAGAATAATGGCATGCATTAAAAAGGGGATTAACTCCAGAAATAAAACAATAATTTCCCCCACTCTACAAGATTCTCGTCCAGCTGCACCTAGAGTATGCTGTCCAGTTCTGGGCACCAGTCCTCAGGAAGCATGTACTGGAAATGGAGCGAGTACAAAGAAGGGCAACAAAGCTAATAAAGGGACTGGAGGATATTAGTTATGAGGAAAGGTTGCGAGCACTTAACTTATTCTCGCTAGACAAGAGACGCTTGAGAGGGGATATGATTTAAATTTGCAAATACCATACTGGTGACCCCACAATAGGGATAAAACTTTTCCGCAGAAGGGAGTTTAACAAGACATGTGGCCACTCATCTAAATTAGATTTGAAGAAGAGGTTTAACCTTAAACTGTGTAGAGGGTTCTTTACTGTAAGAGCAGCAAGGATGTGGAATTCACTTCCACTGGCGGTGGTCTCAACGGGGGGCATCAATGGTTTCAAGAAACTATAATGCCGCGTACACACGTTTTTTGTGATGAAATAAAACTACGATTTAAAAAACGTCATTTAAAATGATCGTGTGTGGTCAAAACATTGTTTTATGTCTTCTGAAAAATGAGCAAAAAAAAATTCGAACATGCTTCAATATTATATGTCGTTTTTCAGAATGTCGTTTTCTGTGTCATAAACAATTATCGTGTGTGGCAAAACGATGTTTAAAGCAACGTTTTTAAACCCACGCATGCTCAGAAGCAAGTTATGAGACAGGAGCTTCAATGGAACAGAGTGCCGTCGAACGTGGTGTACGTAACTGTGCTTTGCAAGAGCATTTTCAGAAAACGATGGTGTGTAGGCAACGTCGTTTTTTAAAATAAAGTTTGAAAAACGTTGTTTTGTTTCGTGAGATAAAACAAAGTTTTTTTACATCACAAAAAGTGATCGTGTGTACGCGGCATTAGATAAGCACCTTAATGACCACAACATACAGGGATATACAAGGTAATACTGACATATCATCCCACACATAGGTTGGACTTGTGTCTTTTTTCAACCTCACCTACTATGTAACTATGTTTGTTATTTTTAACTTAAAAAAATTAGACTTTACAATCACTTTAAGTCTTTCTCACTGTTGGAACAATTTTGAAACACCACAATATTCCCTTTAGGCTTCTTTTCTTGAGGAGGGGGGTCCTACATATGATCTTGCAAACAAGCCAGTTGCTTTAAGAAAATGCCTCTGCTGCTGCCAATTGCTCTGCTGCTTCTTCTGGGTTGCAAGTCAACCTATGTAGCCACTGCTGATGTTATTTCTCTGCACAAGAGTTAAGCTGTCCATATGTTGATATATGTCTTTCGTTCAGCCCACAGGCTGAACAAACAAAAAATCTAACAGATTCCTCCATCCACACAAATGGCATGAATGGATGAATTCTCCCTGCTGGGCTAATTTACTCTAAAGCCCTGTACACGCGCTCGGTTTTCTCAGCGGTAAAAAGTCAGAGCTGTGGCCGGGAATCCCTGCCGTGTGTATGCTCCATCGGCACTGCCTCGCAAGGTTTCCCATAGAAAAGTAGCAGATCTGCCAGAAAAAAAACTCCAGGAATCCCGACGCAGGTTCTCTATTTTCCTGTTGGGAAAACTGTGAGAAAGCATACACACATCCGGTTTTCTCACCCAAAAGCTCTCTTGCCAGTTTTCCTGGCAGGAAAATCGGTCGCGTGTACGGGGCTTGACACTTGCTAGTGTCGGCTGCCAGAATAACAGCGTTTGCAGCTGATTGTTTTGGCCAATGCCTTTGTGGCCTGGATTTATTGACAAATTCAATTGAACAACTGACTTTTATTGAGATAGCAGAGCCACTGAATTTCTCAGAATCAGACAGAAATCCTAACAGTGTATGGCTATCTTCACGTTGATGCTACCACTCAATTCCATTTCCAGCATCTAAAGGATTACTTGCACCACACAATGTAAATACAATGTAAATACAAGAAAGACATTTTGTTTTGTTTACAACTTAATGCTTGCTTAGTGTAACAAGATTGTAATATAACTTATTTTGATTTTACTGCACACTGTGAGCTTCCTATAGTGTACATAGAAGCTGAAACTATTTATTTAGAGTCCACCTGATTTCCTGACTGGAAGATGTCCAGCATCAACTATCTCTTTCCTTCCCAGTCTGATTGTCTTTATGTTGTGAAGGCTCAGCTTCACATATGTGGTTACCTAGGTTAGTCTACATTTGAATGTCGAGAAACACCCATTCCTCCAGGCTGACAACTACTCCTCTCAAGAAACAGCACACTGCTTGCAACAGGAGTAAAGGCCCTTCACAGGAGTACTGTATCAGGCTGCTGTCTCAGGAAGCTATTTACAGCACCCTGCTTTCCCCTTTCACTAGCCATGATCTGCCTATATTGCACAGAGAAGCATGGAGACCCAGCAATCATATCACTGGGTCTAATATAAGGTATGAAATGAAAGTAGAAAGGTTTAATAAAACACACACAAATATATGACAATTGTGTTTAGAAGTGTTCCATGTCAAATCTTGTTGTAATTATTCCTAGAAGCCAGTAAACCTTATGCCATTATAATAATGGGCAACCCCTGAAAATATGATAGAGAACCAGGTAAAGATGTTCAAATATGTTAGAAGACGTTTTTAGCTAAACATTACAGCATTAACACAAAATGATCTTACTAACATATTCAGTTTGTTTATGTTCCAAATTTATTTGCAGATGATTCATTGTTTAACTATTTGAATAGCATGTGAATAGGGTTAAGGATGGCAGTATTTTCAATATGAAGCTAAGATCAAGAACATGAAAATAATAATAATGTGTGTATATATATCTAGATATATCGATATATCTACCGTATTAATCGGGGTATAACACGCACAGGCGTATAACACGCACCCTTACTTTAAGAGGGAAGTTTCAGAAAAAAAACTTTCCACAGCCCCCTGCGTATAACACGCAGACACAGTTTACCGTCTATTTTCAGGGTACAGTATCTATCTATCTATAGATACTATGGGCCAGATTCAGATACAATTACATTGGCGCAGAGTATCAGAGATACACTACGCTGCCGTATTTTACCAGGCTGTACGACGAATCCTGGTAGATTTTGTCCCTTACGGTACCGCGGTGTAATGTATTTCTCGCCGCGTAATCGAAATACGCGATTAGGGGGCGTGAAGCATTTAAATTAGGCGCGTCCCCGTGGCGATCGAACTGCGCATGCTCTGTTCAGAAATTTCCCGCCGAGCATTGTGCGAAATAACGTCGATACATCATTCGTTGTTTGAGTAGCGTCGTTTACGGACATTCCTACTCCCAGACGTTTTACGTCAAAAAAAGAAAAAAGACGTCGGAAAACGTTGATATTCGACGTGGGAACGACGGCCATACTTAACATGGGCTGTCTAATATTAGACCAGAAAAAAGCTGGTATAGTAATACGCAGCAAAAAGATGACTAAAGATGCCGTAAGAGATTGCGATAGACGTTCGTAATTTCGTGGATAGTCGGCAAAAGCTCATTTGCATACCCCGACGCGGAAAACGACGTGAACTCCACCCAGCAGCCGCAATTTTATTGCAGCATAGATCCGAAGGCGTACGAACACGTAAACCAGTCGGATTGAAGCCCGCAGCCGTAATTTCATGGTTTGAGGTTTCAGAGTAGTGAAAAAACGCACGTAATTCGAAAGTACTCCAGTCTAACGCGAGATAGACAGGAGTAATCGCTCTGTGAATCTGGCCCTATATATATATATATATATATATATATATATGAATATTTATATATATATATATATATATATATCTATATATATCTATATATATATAGATATATATATATATATATAGATATATATATATATAGATATATATATATATCTATATATATATATAGCGCTTACCCCCGCAGGAGCTGCTGGTTAGAATTGGGATGGCCTGTTACCTCTGTAGCTCCGCCGTCTAGGGTAGTTGATGAGAGCAGTAATGATGGGGTGTCCAAACAGCAGGTGTTTTTTATCTTGTGCTTTTATGTACCCAACATGGTAAACAGTAAAACGTGCAGTGAAGGTAAAGATGTACTAGAAGAAGAAATAGCAGGTTCAGGCGTAACAATGAGGAAAACAGTCCTGCTTCCAATAGAACTTTTATCTTCTTCACCACTCTAGCCAGAGTGGGTTTAGCGTACCCGGACAGGCCTCTTTCACAGGCCTGGCAGCCAGATATCACTTGGAACTTTGAAGGAAACCAAACCCCTGACACAGGCCCATTTGTAGATAGGTTACCGACTGACAGGCAACCGACGTCCAGCCTTTTAGTGCCCAGCTACCTTGATCCCCAATGGATCTTTGGGACCCAGTCGATCACTGGGCCCAGCCACAAACTCAGGTGGTCCCGAACCAATGTGGTCTCAGACCCGAGAACACCTCGTGGCAGGTGCACCCTGGCCTGGTAGGCCATAACGCCGGGGCAAGCAGCGCAGATACCCTGAAGGTGGGTGACGCACTTCCAGAAAACAATAATGAACACAAGGCGTTTGTTCTTTATGTACCCTCTTGCGGCATGCCCAGCGAGGCTCAACCCTGCCCATTGGCTGCCGAGAGAGAGCACCACAGCTTTGACTGTACTGCCGCCACCTAACCCCCCGGGGTGGGAACAGCACCCCAAGAACAACAGAATGGGCCCACAGCACAGCCAAGCCAAGACAGAGACCCAATCTGAGCAAATCAACTGGATGAGAGCTAACTAACTCGCTCATCCCCCTTAAATTTAGAACGGCACCGGTACCTAAAAGTACATGGGCGCTACACGCTCCCCCCACTTAAATAAACACTGTCCCCAGTGTCCTACAACTGGTGTTCAAGCCTTAACACATGACCTAAACCTGCTTTGACAGCAAAAGGAAGAGTTAGAAAAGAATAAACAAATATAAGAATATAATACAATATTATTCTGTACAATTTTTTCTTTTTTTAAAATACATTTATGACATTAAACACTCCTGACTATCTATCCTGCCCCATTCATTTTTGCTAGATGGATCGACAACCTTTAAAACAAAAAGGAAAGAAACACACACAAAATATACACAAACAGTCACTGAGAGTGAAACGAGCCTGCACCTTCCCTGCAAAGGCGCAGCCTCCCTTCCTCCCAAAGAGACACATTTAAAATAAAAGCTGATTTTTTTTTTTTTTTTTGTGTGGTAGAATTTTTCAGAACACTAGTGGTCAGCGCACTGGTACTACCAGTACAAACCAGTCCACACTCAGATCAGAGCAAACATGAGAAAGAACTTTTCTTCTTTCTTTTTGTTAAATTAAGTTAAGGTCTGCGCAGAGGTGTGCCTTGACCACAGCCGTGGGAGGCCTTCACAGGGCCTGCTTTCCTAAAGGTGGGCCAAGCAGGAACCAACGCCACACTGGCAGTCTCGGTGTGCAGCGTCCACCTTCGAAGCGGCACACATTTCTGTAGTTCAGAGTCACTCACTTCAGGCGACACCATCAAAGTGGCAGCCAACGGCAATGTCAGTGAAGATAAGACAGCATCAGTATCAGCAACAGTGGTAGTAGGTGCAGGCCAGGGAACCTCTTCCTCCACGGTCACCGTTCCGGAGATCCAATTGACCCGGTATTCACGGGGAGACTCCATTGGCTGTTCCACTCGAAACAAATATTCTCCGCACTTCTTACACCAAACGAAGGGCAGGATTCGGACAGCCAGCTCCGCACATCGGGGACAAGACAGACCAAGGGACTCAATGCTGTCGCTATTAAACAGCACAAACCGCCCTTGCATCTTCATCCAGATCCCAGTATTGGTCAGGGGAACTCCGGTGACAGCAGGCATCGGATGGACTCCAATAGTAGACATCGGAGGCCTCAATCTCTCGAACGACTTCAAGGGCACAGACATGTTGCTCAGTCCTATCTCGTGGGCGGGCAATCACTCTTTGGTGCCAAACTCTCCCCACGTTTCATGCAGGGGTGGGTAACTCCTCCCACTTAAAGTTTTTCTCTGGGCACGTTGCAGGTATACGTCACTCCGTTGCACGTGCGCCCAGACTCTTACTACCTGAAGTTAACTCCTTCTTCACCGCACAGTCCAACACTACGACAATTCCTGGCTCTCAATGGCAGAATACAATTTCACAGTTCGGTTGTCAGAGGCAACAGCTGATCCTGGATGAGCCCCCACATGTAGCACTTACCCCCGCAGGAGCTGCTGGTTAGAATTAGGATGGCCTGTTACCTCTGTAGCTCCGCCGTCTAGGGTAGTTGATGAAAACAGTAATGATGGATTGTCCAAACAGCAGGTGTCTTTTATCCTGTGCTTTTATTTACCCAACATGGCAAACAGTAAAACGTGCAGTGAAGGTAAAGATGTATTAGAAGAAGAAATAGGAGGTTCAGGCGTAACAATGAGGAAAACAGTCCTGCTTCCAATAGCACTTTTATCTTCTTCAATCTTCACCACTCTAGCCAGAAATCACTCGGAACTTTAAAGGAAACTGAACCTCTGCCACAGGCCCCTTCCTAGAATTTCGATCGCGGAGACAATTCTTCTCAGTAAGCTTTAAGCGTGAGTCACTTAAGGTAATTTGTAGATAGGTTACCGACTGACAGGCGACCAACGTCCAGCCTTTCAGTGTCCGGCTACCTTGATCCCCAATGGATCATCAGGACCCAGTCGATCACTGGGCCCAGTCAAAACTCAGGTGGTCCCGAACCAACGTGGTCCCAGACCCGAGAACACCTCGTGGCAGGCGCACCCCGGCCTGGTAGGTCATAACGCCGGGGCGCACAGAAAGACACCTTGAAGGCGGGTGACGCACTTCCAGAAAACAACAACGAACCCAAGGAGTCCGTCCCTTATTAACCCTCTTCCGGCATGCCCAGCAAGGCTCAACCCTCCCGATTGGCTGCCAAGAGAGAGCACCACAGCTTTGACTCTACTGCTGCCACCTATCGCCCTGGTGTGGGAACAGCACCCCAAGAACAACAGAATGGGCCCACAGCACAGCCAAGCCAAGACAGAGACCCAATCTGAGCAAATCAACTAGATTGTGAGCTAACTAACTCTCTCATCCCCCTTAAATTTAGAACAGCACCGGTACCTAAAAGTACATGGGTGCTACACATAGAAATTAAATGGGGCAGTCACGATGAACCACTTGGTATTTTTCTGCCAACACTTCTATATTTATATGTTTTTACAGTACTTTGATAGAAAAAAAAAAAAAAAAACCTTGCTTGGATAAAAATTGAATCTAAAATTGTACATAATGGGAAATATATTCTCAAAGGATGATGTAAATAGAAGCTTTATTGCATTTTCTGATATGTCACTATTGTGCTTGGAATGATAGATTTAGGTGTATGCAACAATGACAAATTTTCAAGAGATGTCACAAAATGTCAGGCTAGTATATATAAGGAAAATTATTTTTTAAAGTGCTTTACAACAATCAGCATATTGGTAGATGATGTATACTTTCACAGTCCGCTTGTAAATCACAAAAGGCCACATGTTGCAGTTCAGAGCCATACATGTTGGTTAGAAATTTCCATAATATTAATAATAAAAGTGACATTAAACTGTAACATAAAAATGAAAATACAGATTCACCTGATTCATTTTAGCTTTTGGTGGTTTGATACAAAACCTTTGTAACCTCACACCCACATTTAGCAGGGTCTTCCATACTGCCTTACAGCCCTCCAAGTCACACATATGCCTTCTTGCCTGTCCTAAAGCTACAGGTGCATCTAAAATTAATATAATCAAAAACTTAATTTATTTCAGTAATCCAATAAAAAAAGTAAAACTCGTATATTATGTAGATTCATTACACACAGAGTAATATATGTCAAGCATTTCTTTCTTTTAATTTTGATGATTATGGCTTACAGCTAGTGAAAACAAAATTCAGTATCTAAAATTAGAACATTGTGAAAAACTCATGTTGTCACACTCAAGCAGGGTAAGTCACAAACGATCATTGCTAAAGAAGCTGACTGTTAAAATAATGCTGTATCCAAGCAAATGAATGGAAAGTTGAGTGAAAGTGTGCTAGAGCAAAAAGGATAACCGCTGCTTTGAGAGGATTGTGAAGAAAAGGCCATTCAAGAATTTGGGGGGGATTTACAAGCAGTGGACTACAGCTGGTGTAAGTGCTTCAAGAGCCATCACACACAGATGTATCCAGGACATGGGCTGCAACTTTCGCATTTTTTGTGCCAAGCCACTCCTGAACCAGAGACAACATCAGAACTCAGTTACTCAGTGGTCCAAAGTCCTCTTTTCGAATGAAAGTATATTTTGCATTTCATTTGGAAATTAAGATCCCAGTGTCTGGAGAAGCTGTGGAGAGGCACAGAATCCAAGTTGCATGAGGTCCAGTGTGAAGTTTCCACAGTCAGTGATGATTTGGGGAGCCATGTCATCTGCTGGTGTTGGTCCCCTATCAGCGCAGTCCCCTACCAAGAAATTCTAGAGCACTTCATGTTTCCCTCTGCTGACCAGCTTTATAGAGATGCTGATTGGTACTTTTGGCACATGCCCACAGTGATAAAAGTATCAATACCTGGTTTAATGATCATTGTATCACTGTGTTTGGTTGGCCAGAAAACTCGCCTGACATAAACCCCATGAGAATCTGTGGGGTATTGTCGAGAGGAAGAGAGACACCAGACCCATCAATACAGACAAGCTGAAGGTGGTTATCAAAGCAACCTGAGCTTCCATACCACCTCAGCAGTGCCACAGGCTGATCGTCTCATTGATGTAGTAATTAATGCAAAAGGAGCAACGACCAAGTATTGAGTGCATACTATAGTGTACATGGACATACTTTGCTGTAAGCCAACATTTCTGTATTAAAAATCATTTTTTTAATTGGTCTTATGTAATATTCTAATTTTCTGAGATACTAAATTCATTTCACTAGCTGTACGCCATAAAAAATAAATGCTTGAAATATATCACTCTATGTGTAATTAATCTATATAATATATGAGTTTCACTTTTTGAATTGAATTACTGAAATAATTAAACTTTTTGATGATATTCAAATTGTTTTAAATGCACCTGTAATCAGCAGATGCCATGCAGGAGAACATTTGTCAGTTTACAGTTCTTAGAGCCTTCACCACTAAAGACTGAAAAGGGGAAAAAATCTGTTTTAGGGCTTTGTCTGACTAATAAAGTATAAAGGAAAAAGTGAAGTAATAGGAACCTATGTGGTGTTGGTCAGTAAATAGTAATAATGTGCCTTCTATACAATGTATCTTAAAAAAAAAAAAAAAAAAAATCTGTACTACAAATATTAAAGTAGAACAATAACAAAACTTTTTTTTTTTTCATTTTGCATAGAGCAGTGTTAATTTTGGCATCGAATTTCGATTTAGTTTTAGTCTAATACCTTGTACACACAATCAGAATTTCTGATGGAAAAAGCCCAACTGACTTTTTCCATCGGATATTCGATTGTGTGTAGCCCCATTGGAGTTTTTTATCATAAATTCCAATGAATTCCATTGGAGTTTAAATATAGAACATGTTTTATTTTTCTCCGATGGAATTCCGTCGGAATTCCGATGAGATTTGGCTGGGCAAAAGCTCGATCGTGTGTATGCGGCATTAATCTTAGGACTAAAATGGCATTTTAGTTTTAGTCCCATTTTAGTTTTCTGTGCTGTGAACAAGGCTTATCGCCAAAACTAGTCTGCTGCTGACTGTATTCTCTGTGAAGGATTCACAATAAATACACTTGATATTATGGTGTTGCTGGTTGCTTCTTTTACTCGATGACTGTTTGTCTATTGGTGTGTGTGAGGACACCTCAGCTTGGACACGCTGACTGAAAACTTCCAAAGCAATGTGGCACACGACAGTTTTTTATGATGTGAAAAATGCAATTTTTTTAAAATGGTCATTAAAAACAATCGTGTGTAGGCTCCAGAGCATTTTTCTTGACGTGAATTTTTTTTTCACAATCGTGTGTATGCAAGGCAGGTTTGACAAGAATCACTTTGAGAAAAACTTTGTTTTAAAAATAGTTCATGTGTACAAGGCTTCAGACTAATGGAACCGGAGGGGTGATATCAAAATGTGAGCGTGATGTTAGAACTTTTAAGAAAAGACCAATGGGAGAAGGCTTTAGCTACAGTTCCACAGTGCTCTCTAAATGTGGTCCAATGGTTATCTCAATTGTATCTATGCTAACACGCCAGCTAGACTGGTGAGAATGAGTGTGCATGATGATCCATCCTGCACTTGTTGCATGAGGTACCATGGTGACTTGATTCACCTTTTATGGAGATGCCCAAAGCTACATGTCTTTTGGAAGGAGGTGATAGGTATTATTAACTGAATTTTTCAAGTTCAGCTTAAAGAGGACTCTAAACTCTGCCTGCTTTGAATTATAGGTGAAGTTCCTGTGGCCCCTAGAATAGCTATAGCTAGGACTTATTTTTGAGGCACTGGAAGACTATAGAGCCCCCCAAAGTGAAGGAGTTGCTGACTCAGATAGGTGACACTATCAGGTTGGAAACATGTATCTACCAACACAAGGCAGTGGTTGAAAATTTGACAAACTTTGGGCACCATGGCTGGATTTTCCTGGAGTAGCTCCGGTAGATCTGATCATGGATCAATTATTGTTAGGCCTCGTACACACAACCGGTTTCCTCGGCAGAATCAATCAAGAAACTTGGTGGGAGAGCTTTTTTGCTGAGGAAACCGGTCCTGTGTACGATTATTCATTGAGGAAACTGTCGAGGAACTCGACGAGCAAAAAAGAGAGCAAGTTGTCTTTTTCCTCAATGGGAGTCAAATTGGCTCATCGTGTTTCTCGTCAGGCTGCATTTCGATGAGAAACTCGAGCGTGTATGCCAAGAAACCCGTGCACCTTTGGTAAAAGTAGCGTTTGTAATGGAAATAGCACATTTGTCACGGTGTAACAGACTGAAAAGTGAAAATGTCTCTTACCAAACTTTAACCTAACATGCAGTAACATGAGATTAGCAAAAGCAACCCCAAGGGTTGTGCCAATGGAATCGAACTTCCCCTGCCGTTGTATGTGTTGAAGTCACCACGTTTGAGAACGAGGAAATTTGGTCTTTAACTGATTGCCGACCGCCCGCCGTCATATTACTGCGGGACGGTGGCACTGCTACGCGGGAGCACGTAGCTCTACGTCCTCCCTTTAGCAGCTTGTCACGCGCGCGCCCATCCCGCGAGTCCCGCGCGCATGCCCGGCTGGTACGTTTGCCGCCGGGCACCCGCGATTGCTCGTTACAGAGCGGGGAACGGGAGGTATGTGTGTAAACACATACCTTTCGTTCCTGTCAGCGGGGGAAACGCTGATCTTCTGTCCATACAATGTATGGACAGAAGATCAGTGACTTCCCCTAGTGAGGCCACCCCCCCATACAGTTAAAACACACCAGGACCACACTTAACCCCTTCCCTGCCCCCTAGTGTTAACCCCTTCACTGCCAATGGCATTTTTATAGTAATACAATGCATTTTTATAGCATTGATCGCTATAAAAATGCCAATGGTCCCAAAAATGTGTCAAAAGTGTCCGATGTGTCTGCCATAATATCGCAGTACCGAAAAAAAACGCTGATCGCCGCCATTACTAGTAAAAAAAAATAATAATAAAAATGCCATAAAACGACCCCCTTTTTTGTAAACGCTATACATTTTGCGAAAACCAATTAATAAACGCTAATTGCGATTTTTTTTAACGAAAAATATGTAGAAGAATACGTATCGGCCTAAACTAAGGAAAAAAAATGTTTTTTTATATCTTTTTGGGCATTTTTATTATAGCAAAATGTAAAAAATATTGTTTATAGCGCAAAAAATAAAAACCGCAGAGATGATCAAATACCACCAAAAGAAAGCTCTATTTGTGGCAAAAAAAGGACGCCAATTTTGTTTGGGAGCCACGTCGCACAACCGCGCAATTGTCAGTTAAAGCGACGCAGTGCCTAATCACAAAAAGTGCTCTGGTCTTTGGACAGCAATATGGTCCGGGGCTAAAGTGGTTAAGGTGTGTACGCAAAGCAAGCTTGTCAAGTTCCTCGACAAGCCTAACAAGGAACTTGACAAGAAAAACTATGTGTTTCGCCCGATGAGTTCCTCGGTCGTGTGTACGAGGCCTAAGAGTGGCATGGTAATCAGCTGAATGGGTTTTACACACTGGATGTCATTATTTATTTACAGGTATATATTTTGATGCTTATTGTAGAATGTGAGTTATGCGTGGGTGATGTGTGAATATGTGATGGCAATGTTCATGTATATAAAACTTTATAATATGAACAATATAAAAAAGAAAAGTGACTGTATTTGCTACGTATCACTTTGGAATTTTGTAATGTTTTTTTTTATTACCTCTTAAATACGTTTTTCTTGAGATAAAAAAAAAAAAAAACAGTAATGGCAGTTGATTGCTCTTGCATAACTTTTCTTAAAGCAGAGCTCCACCCAAAAGGGGAAGATTCGCTTGTTTGCCTCCCCTCCCCTCCCCCCTCTGCTTTTGACAGGTACCCACTTCCAGCTGATCTCACCGCAAAACAAAGTCAGCTGTAAATTTGGCCCCCCGCCTCCTTTCCCCAGCGCCGGGCCATTTACAAAGCGCAGCGCACATGCGCAGTAGGGAACCAGCTGTAAAGCCACAAAGTTTCACTGTCGGTTTCTCTTAGTGGAGATGATGGCGGCAGCAACCAACAGCCAATTGAAAAATTGTCTAGGGGAAAACCCTGCTGGATTTGCATGCAGGTAAGTGTCCTAATATTCAAAGTCATCATCTACAGTATTTGTAGCTTCTGACTTTTTTTTTCTTTTTTTTCTGAAAGAGCCTGGAGCTCCTCTTTAAGGAGTCTTATATGGGCTCTTTGAAATACCCACAGTCCCCAATGCAAAATATTTGCCACTATTATCCCTGCTCTTTATTTACAGATTTGCAACAGGTTGCTGTTGTAGGAAGGAGTACAACAAGATACATTCATTCTTTCAGAGGCACAAGCACACTATAGCCATCAGACTAGGGGAAACAGTTTCTAAGTCAATAATGACAATGTAGTGATATAATATTACTTATAGTGCCCCACATGGTATATATGTATTTATCATACCAGCAGCTTTATCTATCTATCTATCTATCTATCTATCTATCTATCTATCTATCTATCTATCTATCTATCTATCTATCTATCTATCTATCTATCTATCTATCTATCTATCTATCCACAGATATGTTGTATATGTTGTATAATAATTTTTCTGGTTTAAGTTAGCCCACTCGAATCTCAAAACACTCAGTTGCCTTCAACTCAGGCATGATTTCTTTACTTGAGTAAATTATGCTTACAACTGTATTCCCCAGACTCTTTGGAGACTCATTATTTATCTCAACAAGCCATCAATCATACCTCATTAATGAAAATAGCATTTACTGATCTGAAAATGCATTAAGTTAATTATCTCCAAATTATCCCAGAAATAATATCTAATAATCCATTAAGAATGTGCAATGTCTTGGTTCAAAAAAGATACATTAGCAACTTATCTGGTATTATATGCTGAAACAATATAGTGTATATAATGATGACATGTCACTGCCTGTAATTTATATGTTACTGAAGAAGAAAATAAGCAGAAAAGCATTTGCAAATACATTGCAAGTACTGTGTTGTCTCAAAATATGGACTATGAACTCCAAGTTTGAGATTATTATTTCATGTGTTTAAAAGCAAAAGGTGATTCATTGTATCTAAATCTAATATATTATATACTGCACCAGATGCATTATACATCAGTTTATTTGGAACAAATCAGAAAAGTGTACTAAATAGAGGCTGCCACCTCTGTACCACATACAAAAATTCTATCACTTAGTATCCAAACATTATTAGTACAGACATTACTGGTACAAAGGAGATAAAACTCACCTTTTTTAACAAATATTGTACATCACTTTATTATTGCTTATAAAAATGTATGGATTTCCTTGATTCTAAAAAAAACATAGCCATGTAATTAACAATGCCTCCTCCTGGTTGACAACATGCATTGTCAAATATACATTCAAGTTTTTTAAGCAACAATAAAGTGATATACAATATATTTTTTATTACATTTGAGTGTAATCTCATTTGTACTAGTTAAGTCTGTACTAACCCTGTTTGGCTACGAAAAGAAATCAGAAACATTATAATAATATATATTGACTCTCTTAAGTTAGCCATAGATGGTTTGAATCTCGGCCAGTTCCCACTGAACCATTCAAATCATGTATGGGCAGGCTGATTGTACCCAAATTGATCGATCGATTACCATGGGTACAACCAACCTGTCAGATTTTACATGAAATAATCACTGTGTTCTATGTGTTTCTATCAGTTGCCCTGAAGTTTAACTTAATAAAAAAACATTAAGCTATTTATATGGTTACATATGCAAATGAGAGCTCTCTTCCAACAACAATATTTATCTAATTAAAGTATATGTAAACCCACTCTCATCCCTTTCTAAACTACTGCCATGGTGCTGATCTATAATGATATAGATGCCTCCTGCACGTATCCTTACCTGTCAAATGTCTCCCCTCTGTCTTTTTTAAGAACTGAAAAACTGCAGATTCTGTGGGTGGGTCTGTTGTCTGGAGATCGATGGGTGGATTCATGATGTCAATATACTCCCCCGACCTCCTCTACACTCCCCTTGTCAACATGTATTTTGTCCTATGTATTTCTTACTCTAAATTATGCTATGATCACTAACATCCAGTCAAAATCCAGAAAAGTAACCACATGACTTCAGAAAAGAGTAAGGGTGGGAATTAAAAAATAATGCCTGTCTCCAGGCTAGTGCATGAGATATGTAAATAACCTGTCGCTCACAGCAAGGGGGCGGAACAAACCAAGGTTTTTTCTCTATTAGTCCGTTTTATCTCACTGAACAATAAAAGAGGATTGCTCAGAGCTGGATTAACTCTGTGTGGCAAGACTGGGCACAGAAGATAGGAAATATTTTACTCTACATTGTGAGAGCAAAATCAAAAAATCAAAAATTTGGGTTTACATCCACTTTAAGTATAAACCCTAAGGTAAGTTTACATAGCATATTGTACCTTGGGGGTTTATTTACTAAATACAAAGATGCTGTTTACATAGTAAAGTGAAGGACCTTTAGCTTAATTAATGAAGTTAAGCTCTGCTTACTTCCATCATCTAGTCATGTGCCAGCAAAAATATATATTTTTTTTATAAAAAAAATCTCCTTGCATTTTAATAGGTATTCATTAAAAAGTGAATTTTACCGACATTTACCAACGTTAACAAGCTCTATTCATTTAATAAATCAACCCAAAAGTATGAAAAGAGTCGTGCTATAGCATAGCTCACACCCACACTTTTTAAAGGCCTGAATATTATTCAGTGCATTCCTTCAAGGAGCATGATACCCAAGAAACATTTATTGTAGCGGTCCTTTTTTACAAACCTATACATTTTGCACAACTTCCCTAGCAGTGAATGTCCAAGACAATATCCATACATATCCGTCTCTAGACAAGTGCAGGCTTTCATGAGATGTTCAGTGAACCTTAATTTCTTAAGTTCATTTATAGCAAAGTGAAAATAGTTCACACTTAGACCAGCATTTTATTAACACTTTCATAGAACTTAGTTTCCATACATCAAAAAGAAGCTGTACTTACTAAAATGTAGTTTTTCATTGTGCTCCTCAAAGCTTATATAGCAATAAACTACAGTATACCAATAATAAAGTATAACTAGAGACAAAACTTTATTTTGTTTTGCAAAGAGTGGCAATGGACTTGAACAGTTGACAGGCTTGTATTGCTATCTGTGCTCCTGTTAGAGAGATTCGCCCTCTCTACTTGTCCTGCTTACTGTATTAAAGTGCTAGGGTATATTTATGTTATAAAATGATGCCTTCGTCCCATTGAAATATTGTAGAGAAAAGGGAGGCTGTATTGGACTATACTGGCATCGAATTAAACTGATAGTCAAATTTATAATATAAAATATTTTTATTACAAAGTAAAAATTCCTTATCAGCTTATCATTAACATTGTATTAACAATGATGTATACAAAACATCAAGTATTGTGCAGTGTATATCAACTCTACATGTTGCATGTTTTGCGGTTACTTGGTATCCGCTTCTTCAGGAGCCATACATGGGCACATAATTTATTAAACCAGAGAAATAAACATTAGTATTTTTATACATTGTGGAAAATATATTATTATTTACAGTTATATAGATAAGAGTACATCCATCTGCCAATATACTGTATAACCATCATTCAAGACAATCTCACCGTGGATGCTGTGTCAGGTAGGTGGCCAAGAACCTGGTCCAGGGAAGCAATACACCCCGGGGGACACAAAAATGCAGGATGACCCACATACATTGGTACAACCTGGGTAAAATAATTTAAATTAGACATATGTCAGTATATTCATATTCTCCTCTGGTCCACATAAAGTGGCCAGGTGGTATATATGGGACTATAGATATTATTACGTGTGTATATATATATATATATATATATATATATATATATATATATATATATAAAAATATACAACCATGTACCTGATTATAAATAGACGTCTGTTCTATCCCCACAGTGTCACCTTGGTATATTGTATATGAATAGACCCTCCGGGTACAGGGAGGTCTGAAAATATCACTTAATAGTATGAGTAATTATTTATCGACTGCGTCCTGATAAAATTATGGATATTACTATATAGATAGCAATTTATATATTATTGTTGTTATTATTTATTTTTATTATTTTACTATTATTATTATTATTATTATTGTTATTATTATTATTATTAATTACCTAGATCTTTAACATAGTGTGGCCAGAGGTAAAAACGGATATATTGTCCTGCTTACTGAAAGTGAATGGAAATCCCACATTTTGGAATGTTACCTGAAAAATCATAAAAGGTGGATCTTTTAGTGGGGACGCTAGTTCTGGCAACCCTGCTGACAACAAGAGGATCCCTCACCTTGGAGGAATTTCCTCTCACTTAGCATAGCAACAGGCATTTTGAGTAAACATTTTTTTTTCTGGTCTAAGGTACAATATAAAGCAAAGTTATATTTTTGATGGAACCTCCGCTTTAACTAATATAATAGGGCTAAAACCAACACACACATGAATGTTTTCATTCAGGAACCAAAAGACATGTTCTAATTTAAGTGTGCAATTTCAGTTTATTTCACAGCTACACTTAAAGGATCACTAAAGGAATTTTTTTTTTTTTAGCTAAATAGCTTCCTTTACCTTACTGCAGTACTGGTTTCATGTCCTTATTGTTCGTTTTTGCTTTGAAGTTGCTGTAATCCTGCTCTGATCTCCACACTTCCTGCTTGTCTGTTTCCTTATAACCACAGTGCTGGGAGCTTTCTCACGGTGGTCTAAACTGTCATTACTGTGTGTCTAAAACTTCCCAGAACCATTTTAAAAACACAACACTGCCCTGGATTTGTTTGTTTTTGTTCTGTGTGTCTATTTCTACTTCACAGAAACATGAAGCCAGTTCAAAAGTGAAACTAACCTGCAGGCACATTATATGATTGATTTTTATCTATGTTTAATCATTTTGAAAAGGAATCAGTTAACTTTTATGTCTCTATACCCTGTAAACAGTCATTTCAGCAAAAAAAATAAAAATTCCTTTAGTGACCCTTTAAACAAGCTCAATTCATGTAAAGCACAAAATATTTTTGTGTGTCATGTCTTCAGTTTCTTTTTTTTTTACTTTCTGTGTCTCTTACACACATCTTGAGTTGTTATGTTTTAGATCTTTTATTTCACTTTGGCACCCACATATCACAAAACCACACTAAACCATTACCTACGGGACCTTAAGTGCCATTTGAATCTCAAGAGGCTTAGAAGAACCCCAATTTTTGTGTCTACTTATGAGAACAATACTTAGTTCTAAAGTTTAAAGACCTTGTCCCTCAAAGGAGATCTCTTTTTGGGTTGGGGATCTTCCTAATTGTACATTGTTGTTTTAAGAGTATGAGACTAAAGTCAAAGTAAAAAGTTTCCTAAAAAGATGTTCAATAAAAGCAAAGATTGACTGTTCTGACTAAACATACTCACTTTAAAATGTACTCACTATGCATTATGAAAAAAAAAAAAAACAGTCATATGTGGAATTAAACATAGAAAAATATTTTTACAAGTGATACTCATATAACGATATCCTTGAATCTTTGAAATATTATTGCCTTTTACAGTAGTAGAATATATAATAGTTAAAGCATAAGCTAAGTAAGTGAAATATATAGGGCCAGATTCAGGTAGCGTAGCGTATCTTTGTGCGGGTGTAGCGTATCGAATATACGCAATGCCGCCGCAACTTAGAGAGGCAAGTGCTGTATTCACAAAGCACTTGCTCCGTAAGTGGCGGCGGCGTAGCGTAATTCGGCTGGCGTAAGCCCGCCTAATACAAAGTAGGAAGGAGGTGGGCGGCATCTATTTAAATTAAGCATGACCCCATACTAATGAATGGCCGGTCGAACTGGGCATGCTCACGCATGCTCAGAATCACGTTGCATAAACTCCCTAAAATACGTTGGCGTAAATGCCTATGACGTGAACGTAACTTATGCACAGCCCTATTCACGTAGTACTACGTAAACTGCGTATGCGACGTACAATTTGATGGCGCTGTTCCCTGGCCATTACCTTTGCATTAGCTGCGCCTGCTATAGCAGGAGTAACTTTACGATGGACGTAAGCCTTATTTATATGAAGCTGCCGGGCGCATCGTCGAATCGTCGTATCTTACTCATTTGCATATTTCTAATGGGAACGCCGAATGCGTCCATGATACGCCAGCGTAGGCAAGTTACGTCAGACGGCTGAAGCCATGTTTTTCTGACTTATCTCACTTTGTGAATCGGCGCAAAGATGCGACAGTGCACATTTGAAATTACGGCGGCGTATCTGGAGATACGCCGGCGTACCTCTTTGCTGAATCTGGCCCAATCTCTTTAAATTCAGCGCCAGGGATGGTACTTACAGTAAATGAAAAGTGCCCCCTCTACTGGTGGCTGCCATTGAAAGCTTCATTCCTCCATTCCCTTAAACCTGAATCCCTTGTTGACTCTATGCAAGAGTCTTATCAATCTTCCACTCTTCTCTCTGTAAAGGTAAGCAATATGTGCATTTTTTTTCTTACTGGATAGGGCACAAAGTCTGTGCCATGATCAACTGCACTAGTACAGGGCTGATGTCTGCCCTCAACTAATAAGGTGTTGCCTACCTATGAAGGCTCATATAATACATTTTCCAACACATGCCATATCAGGTTTTGCTATATACCAGAATAAACCTATATGAAAATGCCAAACCCATACAAACGACATTCTACATCTAATACTTATGCCGTCAGAAATGCCTTGGATGTTTTTTTCTGTCAGAATTCCGCTCAAGCTTGGCTTGCATACACATGGTCACACAAAAGTTCTCTGAACTTTCATCTGTCAAAAATGCGGTGACGCACAACACTACAACGAGCCAAGAAAATTAAGTTCAATCCTTCCAAGCATGCGTCAAATTGTTTCTGAGCATGCGTTGGAATTATGTGCGTTTGAATTGATACAGACGACCGGATTTTCCAATTGGAATTTTTTCCGTCTGAAAATTTGAGAACCAGCTTCCAATCTTTTGTTGCCGGAAATTCTGACAGCAAAAGTCCCATGGAGCATACACACGGTTGGAATTTCCATTCAAAAGCTCACATCGGACTTTTGCTGTCGGAATTTCGGATCATGTGTACGGGGCATTAGTGTTATTGGTGGGAATTAAACACATAACCTAGAGATGAAAGGCGGAAGTACTGCACACTTAACCAAATTGGCGTTCTGCCACTGACATATGATTTAAGCTGACAAGCCTTATGCCTACTACACCATAGAACTTTTAACAACTTTTAACAACTCCTTCTACACACATATCTAAGGGTGTCCATATACAGTGCCTTGAAAAAGTATTCATACCCCTTGAAATTTTCCACATTTTGTCATGTTACAACCAAAAACATACATTTATTTTATTGGGATTTTATGTGATCGACCAACACAAAGTGACACATAATTGTGAAGCGGAAAGAAAATAATAAATGTTTTTCACATATTTTTTTTTTTTTTTTTACAAATAAATATGTGAAAAGTGTGGCGTGCATTTGTATTCACCCCCCCCCCCCCAAGTCAATATTTTGTAGAACCACCTTTCGCTGCAACTACAGCTGTATGTCTTTTTTTGGGATGTCTCTAAAAATGTTGCACATCTTCTTTGCAAAATAGCTCAAGCTCTGTCAAATTGGATAGAGAGCATCTGTGAACATCTATTTGCAAGTCTTGTCAGGAATTCTCAATAGTATTTAGGTCTAGACTTTGACTGGGCCATTCTAACACATGAATATGCTTTGATCTAAACCATTCCATTGTTTAACCACTTAAGGACCGCCTACAGCCGATATACGTCGGCAGAATGGCACGGCTGGGCAAACCAATGTACAGTATATGTACGTTGCCCTTTAAGCCAAGCCGTGGGTCGTGGGCGCGCTCCCGCGACCCGGTCCTAAGCTCCTACAGTTGTAAACACATGTTAGGGAGAACATAACCCTTACAGCGCCCCCTGTGGTTAACTCCCAAACTGCAACTGTCATTTCCACAATAAACAATTCAATTTAAATGCATTTTTTTGCTGTGAAAATGACAATTGTCCCAAAAATGTGTCAAAGTTGTCTGAAGTGTCCTCCATAATGTCGCAGTCACGAAAAAAATCGCTGATCGCCGCCATTAGTAGTAAAAAAATTTTTTTTTATAAAAATGCAATAAAACTATCCCCTATTTTGTAAACACTATAAATTTTGCGCAAACCAACCGATAAATGTTTATTGTGATTTTTTTTACCAAAAATAGGTAGAAGAATACGTATCGGCCTAAACTAAGGAAAACATTTTTTTTATATATATTTTTGAGGGATATTTATTATAGCAAAAAGTAAAAAACGTTGGGCCAGATTCAGGTAGGATAGCGGATCTTTATTCTGGCGTAACGTTCGTCATTTACGTTACTCCACCCAAAATTTAGGAGCAAGTATTGTATTCAAAAAGAAATTGCTCCTAAAGTTGCGATGGCGTAGCGAAAATGAGTCGGCGGAATTCAAATTGGGCGGGTAGGGGGCGTGTAGTATTTAAACTAGGCGCGATCCCGCGGCGAACGTACTGCGCATGCGTCGGCTGTCAATGTATCCCAGTGCGCATGCTCCAAATTCTGTCGGTGTTTTCGTCGTCAAGGTCAATGACGTCAATCCCCATTCACGGACGAGTTACGCAAACGACGTGAAACTTTTTCAATGCTACGCGATCATGACGGCCATACTTAACATAGGATACTCCACCTAGGGGGCATGTTTTTCTTTATGCCACTTATCTCTTACGGAAAGTCACTGCGTCGGGCCCGCGTACGATCGTGAATTGACGTATCTCACTGATTTACATATTCTCGGCGTAAATCAGCGGGAACGCCCCGAGCGCCCATTTTAAAATTGCAGTTTCGATACGACGGCAAAATACAATTACGCCGCTCGTATCTGAACTCAATCCCGGCGTAGGTTAGAAGTTACGCGGCTTATCTACAGATAAGCCGCGTAACTTCTACCTGAATCTGGCCCATTGCATTTTTTTCAAAATTGTCACTCTATTTTTGTTTAAAGCGCAAAAAATAAAAATCAGGGGGCGTGGCTGAGCCAAGCTAGGAGATGGCTGCCTGATAGCTGGGCTCTTGCCACCTCGGAGCATTTATCACATTTCGTGGTGATTTCAGACCGCAACCTTGCCACCTCACCATGGGCACTTCATCGAGGCAGTCCTCGGCCTCCCGTTCCCGCTCCCCTAGGGAACACAACGACGCCATGTGCCAGCATATCCCGGAGATGTTTAGGACCGGCAGAGGGCAAATGGCGGCCTCCCGCCAAGGGACACACCAGGGCCGCACACATGTCCTGCCTTCCCAAATGCAGGACATTGTTCTATCCGCACCCACACCTGCTCCACCGCTGTTGCCCCCGGAGAGGACAGACCAAGCCATACCTCCCGCTTCGGCGGCACCACCAATCACTATCCTGGACTTACGGGCTATGGCCACTGACATCAAAGATGCACTCGCGGCGGCCATTGCGGACCTGCGCCTGGACTTTAAGGCTTTGGACGGGAGAGTCGCGGCGACCGAAAAGACGCTGAAGGACCATGACTCCGTGCTCCAACGATCCACGAGAAAGATTGACGACCATACCCTGCAGATGAGGGAAATAAACCGTCATTTGGAGGACCTCGAGAACCGGGTAAGACGCCATAACCTGCGCGTGCGGGGCCTACCGGAAGCAGTCGAAGGCGGCCAGGTCACACAGGAGGTGACAAAGATTTTCAATTCGATCCTCCAACGACCACCGGACACCATGATTACCATGGATCGGATCCACAGGGCGCTCAGGCCCAGGGGAAGGGATGCGGACCCCCCTAGAGACGTAGTCTGCTGCCTCCCCGACTTTGGCCTGAAAGAGGAGATCCTGAGGAGGGCCCGGGGCCAGCGCCTCCAACATGCGGGCTCCCCGATCCAACTATTCCAAGACCTCTCGGGGATCACGCTGAAACACCGCCGGGATCTCAAACCCATACTGGATGTCCTGCGGGCCGAAAACATACAGTACAAGTGGAAATTCCCCTTTTGCCTGGCAGCTTCACGCCAGGGCCACACCGCCCACTTGAAGGTGCCCAAGGACCTCCCGCACTTCTTTGAGACCCTGGACATACCGCCCGTTGATGTTCCGGAGTGGTATGCCCTTTACCGCCGCTCTGTGGGTCGCTGGCATGGACCCCAGGCGGAGGAAATGGAGACTCAACCCTCAAGATCCCGTAGGAGACGCTCCCCGTCGGGTTCCCGCACCCCCGCATGCCACGGCGGGACCCAGGAGAGATCGCGACCCGCTCTCCTCACCAGGAGCGCTAAGAGCTCGGAGGGACTATTAGCTGGATGGCCGGTGTTCTGTTAGGAATGTTTCAAGTTTGACTGTTGGCCAAGTTTATTCCCCTGTTGCCATTTTATGTGCACACAACGTTCTCCTTGGATCCCATAAAGAGAACTGACTCCCTGCTCCCCCTTCTAGCCACCACCCGTCCGCACCCACGCTCGGATCGTGACCGCGCCTTACGCTTAACGCCTACAGTCGATGCTCACTCCTGCCACGTGCTGACGTCGCCTGACCCCTCCCCGGGGGCCGGCTGGGACTCAAGAACTCCTCCAACGCTCTGCACTACAATGCCCAAGCTCCCTCGCGATGGACACCGCTCCCGGAACCGGATCCCAGCGATTCTCCCCCTTTCCGGCGCGCACCGCCTACGTCATATCTGGTTCGACGCCACCGTAGATGGAAGACAAATCCTGCCCGCTGACACCGAAACTACCGTAAATCGGCGGGAGGCCTGATGCGATCACCGGATGATCCTGCTGCTAGGTGAGGACGGCCCTTTCCTCGTTGATCGGATGGCCGCTTGACTCCCTCCTGAGGAAACGCTGTCCGAGGTACTGACCCGACTCCCCGCACCTCTGCCTCCCTTGAACTTACAGGCCCACTCGCGATATCTGGCCTCCTCCTTCTGGGTCGCCCTGGACTGTCCCACCTCATCGCTTCATGCCCATCTTCATCCGGTGGACTTCATCGCAACACCCGCCGGACTGCTTCTTGTTGATGCCACCCGGCTCCCCCCGTTGGGGCCCCGACCCCGGGTGTATGAGTTACCTCCACAGCACGGGTGTTGGAGATGCAGGCTGCTGGATACCAAACAGGGCGGGCATGGCGAGATTGCTGCTTCAGCGGGGGTTTATTGTTGTAATGTTTGCTTGACTTTTCTGTTCTTCTATCTAGTTGTTTAACCTGTTGTGCTTGCTGACATGGGTTTGGGTGGCGGGGCGACGGCGGTTGAGGTGGATGGGCATGCCCTCTTCCCCTCCCGCTGCCCCCCCTCTACTCCGCCGCCCCCTCCTCCGCCCCCCTCGCACTTTCCCCCTCCCCCTGGGGCGTCTTTGGACGCTCCCGGGGGGCCCCGCGGGATGTGGGGGTGTGGCTGATGGGATGTTGCACCCCGGCCCCTGCTGCACTTCCCAGCCCTTGGGCTGTGACTGCATACGGGGGAACTGTGCCAAGGGGCTTCCCCATACGGCTAAGGGTAAAGAGGGATCTAGTTGCCATTTTTTGTGTCCCTGTCCCAGTTGCGACCACTGAGCCCTTGCCAAGATGTGCCCCATAGAGGTCTCACCCCTGACTTAACCAAACCTATACACGCTCTGAGGTGGCATACCTACCCCGGCTACCTCACCCACTCTCTTGCCGTTTCCGGGCAAGGCTCCGGTCAACCCACAAGTACCGTGCGCCGGTTTTCCCTCACCACTACTGTACCAACCCCCTCACCCACCTCATCCCCGTACCGCCACAGCTCGGATACCCGCGCTCGCCCCATGTCCAGACGTGCAACCGTACGGGCCCCCACAATGTCGGACACACCGACGGGTGCAGACAACACCACGCTGAAGGTGGTTTCCCTTAACACAGGGGACTAAATCTCCCCGAAAAGCGATCTCAGCTCCTCTTGGCCCTGCACAGACCTAAAGCGGATATAGCGTTTGTGCAGGAAACGCACTTCAAGTCTGGAGCTGTGCCCAAATTGCACAACTTTCACTACCCGACTGCCCACCACGCCACTAATTCACGCGCTAAAACAAAAGGGGTCTCCATATTGATCGCTAGACATTGCCCCTCAAAGTGGTAGAAGAAATTGTAGACCCTGAGGGCAGGTATCTATTTCTCAAGGGCTCCTATCTTGACCGCACCTTCACGCTTGCCGCCGTCTACGCGCCTAACTCGCGTCAAGTAGCATTCTTTAAAACCGTATCGGCCCTATTGACACCCTTCAAGGCGGGGACAATGGTACTAGGGGGCGATTTTAATGTGCCTCTATGCCCCGCACAAGACACATCCTCCGGCACTTCGTCCACCCCATTCTCAGCTCTAAGGAGGATCAAACTAATCCTCCAATAACTCCTCTTACACGACACCTGGCGTACCCTGCACCCAACGGGAAGGGACTTCACATTCTACTCGGCCCCCCATGCCCGCTACTCCCGACTTGACTACCTGTTTGTGACTCAGGAAGACCTCCCCCTGCTAACATCCGCGACTGTGGAGCCCATGTGGCTGTCGGACCATAACCCGATTTCGGCCACACTATCGCTTCCCCTTCACCGCTCTGGAACACGAGTGTGGAGGTTGGACCCGTCCCTACTTACTGATCCAACGCTTGCTACCGACCTTGAATCACACCTGGAATCGTTCTTTCGGGAAAACAAACCGGAGGACACAGCCCCTATGGTCAACTGGGAAGCCCACAAATGTGTAGTGAGAGGCCTCCTAATAGCCGCCGCTGCCCGACGCAATAAGGAACGACGCAAACAATACGACGATCTCGTTGGGAGAATCAAGCGACTGGAATCCGCGCACAAACGTTCACAAGCCCTCGCGACGCTTCAAGACCTGACTCAGGCGAGAGCCGAGCTCCTAGAGGTTATCGGCAGGAAGATCAGACGTTCCTACGCCCTGGCCAAAAAATCGTTTTACGAACACGGCGACAAAGCGAGCAAATTACTAGCTGCGGCCCTGCAAGCCAAAAAGTCTAAAACGACCGTCCATTCGCTGACAGATGACAAAGGCGCGAAAATACGCTCCACACCAGACATAGCTAAGCTCTTTGTTAAATATTACACTGACTCATACAACCTGCCGTCTCCGACCACGCCGGCCGCGCAAATCACCAGGCAGGGCATGATCGACGATTTTTTTAACCAGTACGGCCCCGCCGGCCTGTCGGAAACGGCTAGGTCGGAACTTGATAAGCTCCTCGACAGCGCTGAAGTGGGTCTGGCCTTGAAACAACTGAAGCCCGGCAAGAGTCCGGGTCCCGACGGTCTAACTTCCGGATACTACAAGGCGTATGCCAAAATTCTCACACCTTTCTTCCTCTCAGCCTTCAACTCCATCCCCGACATCGCCGCCCCCCTTCGGGACCTTCTGACTGCGCACATCGTGGTTCTCCCCAAACCCGACAAAGACCCGAACCTTGTGACTAACTACAGACCCATCTCACTACTCAATGTGGACCTTAAGTGGTTTGCCAAGACGATCGCGAATAGACTACTGCCGCACATGCCTTCCCTGATAGACCCTGACCAGGCAGGATTTATCCCCGGTAGAGAAAGGCGCGACAATACCCTCACGGCTATCAACGTCCACCACTGGCTCACCTCTCACGGCTCTCCCGGCTTTTTCCTCTCACTCGACGCGGAGAAGGCGTTCGACAGAGTGGCATGGGACTTCATGCAAGCTACTCTCAAGGCCGCGAACATACCCCCGCTCATGTTGGGCTTTATCTCCGCACTATACGCGAGCCCCACGGCGAGGGTTAGAGTGAACAATCACCTGTCGGACGCCTTCTCCATCGCGAACGGGACCCGCCAGGGGTGCCCTCTCTCCCCCCTGCTATTTGTCCTCACCCTGGAGCCTTTCCTGAGACGACTCAGATCTAACCCAACAATCAAGGGTATAGACATCGAGAGCCACACGTACAAAATTGCCACGTTCGCGGACGATATTCTGCTTTTCCTCAAGGACCCCCTCACGACCGTCCCCAACCTGCTCAAAGACTTTGCAGATTTCAAAACACTGTCTAACACTGTCCCCATCAGGCTCCCCCCTGCTTTCTTCTCGTCCTACAGGGCGGCTTGTGCGAAATTTATATGGCACGACGCCCGCCCACGCTTGAGCTACGCCAGGCTCACAGTCCCCAAACTGAAAGGTGGCCTCGGCTTGCCAGACATCTGCAGATACAACATGGCTTGTGGCCTTTCCAGAATAGTGGACTGGACAGCTAGCGAGGGACGGAAACACTGGGTGAAGTTAGAACAGACATTCTCTCCCCTACCTTTATCCCATCTACCATGGGTATCACAAAGCAACATACCACATAGCTGCAAATTACACCCCCTAATTCTCCCCTCCTTGCAAGCCTTTCGGGTGGCCTGCACTAAGCACAAATTGTCAGACCGAATTGGTCCCATGACCCCCCTTAGGCTGAACCCCGACTTTCCGCCGGGCATGCACCCCACTTTCCTCTCTAACTGTTGGCCTCACGCGACCGTTAGGGCGGGACACCTCTTCTCACAGGGAAAACTCATGCTTCAGTCCGAACTAGCCAACTACGTTAACCGGGATGAATTCCCATTCTGGACATACATACAACTGCGACACTTCATTGACAAGACGCCCCAAGAACCCACTGGTCCAGACCTTGCTCCCCTTTCAAAATCCTCTGCTCAAAGGGGGAACAAAAAGACATATCATTTCGATAGTCTACGGTTTACTATTTACTGCACACTCCTCCAAACTCCACTGGGCTAACCAACAGTGGGAACGGGACCTAGCGACAAGCCTCACGGACAATGAGTGGGAAACCATTTACCGG
Organism: Rana kukunoris; assembly: GCA_029574335.1. Classification (NCBI taxonomy): domain Eukaryota; kingdom Metazoa; phylum Chordata; class Amphibia; order Anura; family Ranidae; genus Rana; species Rana kukunoris. Next base: position 305,985,172 of record CM056053.1, read on the forward strand.
CTGGCCCACAAGGGCTCAATCAATGTTCAGGTACAGGAAAATGCTTACAAGCTTCTCTCCAGATGGTACAAAACCCCGCTCAAGTTGCACAAAATTAACCCTGCCCTCCCAAAGACCTGCTGGAGGTGACCGCTTAGAATTCACTCCGGCCCAGTTTCTACTCCACCATGCCCAGGTTCTCCCGAGGGGCTACTGCCGCTCCCTGGCCATGCACATGGTGAATGCGGCACGGATGTGCATCCCGATTAAATGGCTCTCTCCGCACCCCCCCCTCCCTGACTGACTGGTTCGCCCGTCTCCACAAAACGATGGAGATGGAGGAACTCATCCACCACTCTAATGACAGCCCTGCGAAATTCACCGAGACTTGGGCCTGCTGGATCCATTTCACCACGACCGACGATTACAAAAAAATCAGACCCTGACGACTGTGCCCGGATTTCCTCCTCTCCCTACACCTTGCCGAGCTGTGGCGGAATATCTGTACTCCTCACCCCCACGCCCCTGCTCTCCGACCTGGAACATTATCCTCCCCTCCCCTTCCCTCCCTTCCATCCCACAAGCCGCAAACACAAACCCTACACTGGCAGACCTTGCCGTCCTGCAAAATGGAGGGATGGTTCGCTTCCACGCACTATTAACACCGGCTTCCCATTATTGCTTCCGGACTACCTCCATGCTACTACCTTCTACACTGTTTATACAGGTCAAGGGGAGAGCCCCTGGAAACTGTGTAGCTTGACTTTCGACATATTTGTTGGCGAACTGGTTATTGCTTCTGACACTGTTTACCATGCAACATATTGTTTGTTTGTAGCATGGCGGCTGCGACCGCGACTTTACTATTTCGACTGTTATTGATGATGTAAAGTATATCTTGTACTGTATCATTTTCCCAATAAAAACTATTTGTAATAAAAAAAAAAAAATCAAATACCACCAAAAGAAAGCTCTATTTGTGGGAAAAAAAGGACCCAATTTTGTTTGGGAGCCACGTCGCACGTGCAATTGTCAGTTAAAGTGACGCAGTGGCGAATCGCAAAAAGGGGCCTGGTCCTTTAGCTGCATTTTGGTCTGGGGCTTAAGTGGTTAAGGTCGTTGTCCTGTCGGAAGATGAACCTCCACCCCAGTCTCAAGTCTTTTGCAGACTCTGACAGGTTTTCTTCTAAGATTGCCCTATGTTTGGCTCCATCCATCTTCCCATCACCTATGACCAGCTTCCTTGAACATGTTTGAAGGTGGGAATGGTGTGTTCAGGGTGATGTGCCGTGTTAGTTTTCCTCCACACATAGTGTTTTGTTTTTAGGCCAAAAAAAATAAAAAATGTGGTCTCATCTGACCAGAGCACCTTCTTCCCCATGTTTGCTGTGTCCCCCAAATTGCTCCTTGCAAACTGAAAACTTCTTATGGCTTTCTTTCAACAATGGCTTTCTTCTTGCAACTCTTCCATAAAGGCCAGATTTGTGGAGTGCACATCCAATAGTTGTCTTGTGGACAGATTCTCCCACTAGAGCTGTGGATCTCTGCAGCTCCTCCAGAGTTACCATGGGCCTCTTTGTTGCTTCTCTGATTAATGCTCTCTTTGCCGGGCCTGTCAATTTAGATGTCCTGATAGGTTTGCAGTTGTGCCATACTCTTTCCATTTTCAGATGATAGATTGAACAGTGCTCCTCTGTGAGATGTTCAAAGCTCGAGAATATTTTTTTATAACCTTACCCGGCTTTAAGCTTTGACACAGAACTTGCACAGAGTTTATATTTATAGGTAATCATAAGTGGGCTGGAGATTGACTAGCAGGAGACTCTGTTACTTTCCCAATGAATTTACAAAGTGAGCCTTTTTAACCGGCAGTAATAGATTTTTGAATTATTTAAAATTCATAAAGATCAGCTTATTTTTTTATTTTTTTAAGTGGCAATATATGACTGCTGTGTTTAAATCTGTGCAGTCCACAAGTGTCACTGCTTTTGCAAACTTAGACTAATGATTTTGGAGTGCATGTATATGTTTTACTCTAATTTATCATTGGAAAGAGAGAATAATAAATTCTAGAAGAAAGCCAATCAATAAACAAACTGTCCCTAATCAGCTAAAGAACTGGCAGAATGACATTCCATTATCCTGTCAGGCATTTTGCAGTCAAAGGCAGAAGCCACAAACAGCTGGGCCCCACCTACTTCTTGCACATGCATTGATACACTTGTTTCCTTTGCAGAATGTTCTAACGTATGATAAACATGATGTTTCTTCATTAAAAAGAACAAGCCAACAGACAGAACAAACTCCTAGTTGTGCATGTGTGTGTCATTTTATTCCATAACATGGTGTAATTTTGTCTTTTGGGTGGGTAGGTTTCGTGCTGTGATGGCATTGTGACACTCCAACACGGTGACAGCTGATTCTCAGTAGACATAGCTGTCAGAGAATCAGAGACTTCCACATGTACAAGTGAAATGAACTTCTGTTCGTCTGACATTTTCTGCAATCAATACTCACAGGACTCTTGTCTCTAGGATCAAAATTCATAAATCAAAAGCAGAAACCATGAAATAAGGTGTTTGATAAATCCATTAACTGAGGTGAGAAGTATTATCACACTTTAGTATTTAAACACTGCGGTGATACAAGTAAGGTTGCTGCTAAGTTGAAAGTTTTAAAGCCTGTGATTTTGTTTAGATTTTTTTTTAAAGGGTATTCATGTCTAAGCTGTTCAGTGCAAACTGGCACCTTTTCTTTTTGTGCTTGTCTCTGCTTGTTCTAATACTCAAAAGCATGATTTGTTCACATGATACTTTAGAAGTAAAGTCCATGTTTTTGCTACCCTTTATAATTATTATTTTTATTATTATTATTCCATCTGTAGATTGCTGATTACAAATCTCTCTAACACATTTGTTTAAAACATTATTGAAGTTTCAAGCCTTGTACACATGCACGGTTTTGCAGAGTAAACCGAGCGTGTGTATGAGGCCTCGTACACACGACCAAGGAACTTGTCGGAAAAGACACATCGAGAAACTTGACAAGCTGTCTTTGCATACACACCGTCAAGACCAAATCTCCTTGTTCTCAAACGCGGTGACGTACAACACATAGACGGCAGGGGAAGTTCGATTCCACTGACACAACCCTTGGGGCTGCTTTTGCTAATCTCATGTTACTGCATGTTAAGTAAAAGTTTGGTAAGAGACATTTGCACTTTTTAGTCTGTCACAGCGTGACAAATGTGCTGTTTCTATTACGAACGCTACTTTTACTGAAGGTGTGCGGGTTTCTAAGCATACACACCAACACGTATCTCGTCGAAAACCAGCCGGACGAGGGACACGACAAGGAAATTCAGACTCCCGACTTTTTTCCTTGTTGAGTTCCTTCACAGTTTCCTCGGCAAAAAAGCTCTCCCACCAAGTTTCTTGATGGATTCTGTCAAGTTTCTGAAAACGGTCTGATGGCACAACCAAGATATCCATCTTTCTTGTTAATGGTCCATTAACTCCTTAAGGACCGCTGCAGGTACATTTACGTCTGAAGAATGGCATGTGGGTCGAGGGTCCGATCGAACCCCCCCGATACCTGCGGCGGTCCCCGTGGCTGCAGGAGCGATCCGGGATGAGGAGGCGGCTATTAGTTTCTAGCCACCCCCTCACAATCGCTCCCAGCCAATCCGCGCACTCCCCCGCCCTCTGCCTGTGGGGGAAGTGATGTAATCTCTCCTCGTGACGGTCTTTTCAACCGCCGCTAAGGAGAGAAGACATCACACAGTGAGCTTGCACCAACACTACACTAACACAGTACACATAGGCACATAAAACCCCCCCGATCACCCACCCAGTCCCCTGTCACAGTGTCACTGAATGCAGTGATCATATATTCACTGATCACTGCATTTAGTGTCAGTGTGACAGTTAGTGTGACAGGCAGTTAGTGTTAGGTCCAGGGTAGCCCCCTTCCCCCCTAATAAAGTTTTAACCCCTTGATCACCGCCTTAGTTAACCCTTTCACCCCCTATTGCCAGTGTCACTAAGCGATCGGTTTTCTGATCGCTGTATTAGTGTCACTGTTGCCGTTAGGTAGCTAGTTTTTTTTATTGCAATTTTTTTTTTTACTAATGACATGTGGCTGAATACATTTTGGCCTAAATGTTTGACTAAAATTTAGTTTATTCGATTTTTCTTATAACAAAAAGTAGAAAATATGATTTTTTTTTTAAAAATTCAGTCTTTTTCCATTTATATCGCAAAAAATAAATATCGCAGATACAATCAAATACCATCAAAAGAAAGCTATATTTGTGGGAAGAAAAGGACGTGAATTTTGTTTAGGAGCCTCATCGCACGACCGTGCAATTGTCTGTTAAAGCGACGCAGTGCCGAATTGTAAAAACGCCTCTGGGCATTTAGCAGCATATTGGTCCAGGGCTTAAGTGGTTAAACCATAACGGTGGTCTCCATGGCGGATTCACCGCAAGGTCACTGTTATTGGCGGCGGGAGAAGGGCCCCCACTCCCGCCGCTCTCCCGCACCCTCCGCGATCGCGTTCGCGTCCTGTTTCCTGCTCGGCTGGGATACGAGTGAGGGCAAGATAGCCCCCACCCGTCTCCATAGCATATCAGGGTGAAAGCGACGTCAAAACGTCACTTCCGCCCATGCTTCTTAAATGCATATTTTCTTTTTTTTCATTTTAGTCTAAATATGAGATCTGAGGTCTTTTTGACCCCAGATCTCATATTTAAGAGGACCTGTCATGATTTTTTCTATTACAAGGGATAATTACATTCCTTTTAAAACGTCCCTGCTAGAAGGCAGGGACGTATATATATACGCCCATCTGCCTGTACATGCCGCGTGCGGCGGGCGTTAAGTGGTTAACTGACAACAATGAGAATATAATTTTACTTGTAAATTCCCACAGCTAAAAAAAAACAAAAACAAACAAACAATCCAGTTTCTTGTAGCTCAGTTTCACTGTCCTACACAGAAATATTATGCCTTTAGTGGACATACCATTTAAATAAAAACAAAAACTTGTTGAACCCTTTCAACAGAACAACCAAGACCACTCTTTCAGTGTCTTTCTTAAAAAAATAAGGCCTCGTGCCCACTGACGTTTTAAAAAAAAACGTGCTGTAAAGCTAGTACAGACGCCAGGAAAAAAGCGGCGTTTTTAACATAATTTTTTTCGCGTTTTGCATTGAATTCAATGCACGTTTTGCTGTGCTAGTTTTCAGCCGCGTTTTTCTCTCTCTATTCAAAATCAATGGTTCCCTATGAGATGATCAAGACGATCCGACTTGCGGAGCGACTCGTGTGCGGAGAATCTTGAAGGGTTCCCCCCAGGAGAAGGCAATGGAGAGCGGGATTTTAAGGGAAACACCTATTCCAAAAAAAGGGCATGGGGGTTCCCCCAAAATCCATACCAGACCCTTATCCGAGCACACCGCCTGGCCGGTCAGGAATGGGGGTGGGGACGAGCGAGCGCCCCCTCCTGAGCCGTACCAGGCCGCATGCCCTCAACATGGGGGGTGGGTGCTTTGGGGTAGGGAGACACTGCGCCCCCCACCCCAAAGCACCTTGTCACCATGTTGATGGGGACAAGGGCCTCTTCCCGACAACCCTGGCCTTTGTTTGTCGGGGTCTGCGGGCGGGGGGCTAATCGGAATCTGGGAGCCCCTTTTAATAAGGGGGCCCCCAGATCCCAGCCCCCCACCCTACGTGAATGAGTATGGGGTACATCGTACATGTCAATAAAATAAACACACAACACAGGTTTTTAAAATAATTTATTAGCCAGCTCCAGGGTCTTCTCCGCTCTCTGGGGGTCTTTTTCTGACTTCGGGGGTCTTCTCTGCTCTCCCCGGTTCTTCTTCCGATCTCCGGTGCCTTCTTTGGGGCTGGCCGCCGCTATCTTCTTGCAGCTCTTTTACTAGCTGCGGCCAGCTCGGTCTTCCTCGTTGCCTTCTGCCTTCTGCCTTCTGACTTCTTCTTTTCTTCCGATGTTGCCACGACGCTCCCTCCCACTGTATTGCCGGGTGTGCGGTGTGCGATGATTTATATAGGCCTCTTATGATGTCACAGTCCCAGCATGCTCCAGGTGGTGTCGTCAGATTTATCAGTCCCTTTCTCTGTAGCCTCAGCTGCACAGATAAATGGGTCTTCCTGCTCATTCACAAATTGAAGCATAGTAAACACAATTTACTATGCTACACTGATGAATAGACACAGGAGTTATTGGTAATGGTTCGCTTACTGTGTTCATTCAGGAAAGAAAGGGGCCAGTAAATGACATATCAATTCACTCACTCTCCATCTTAAAACACCCCCCTGTGTGCCCACAGCAGCTGCCAGTGGGAGAGGAAGGAAGCTGGTAGTGCTGTGGGGAAAGGGGCACCGGGGGGCCCAGACAGCAAATGGAAGGGGTCCATGTGCCAGAACCAGTCCTTCTGCAGTGCACCCGGAGGGGGGAAGAAGAGAAGAAGCTGGCAGCGCTGCAGGGGAGGCAGAAGAGAATTGATGTTTGCAATAAGACAGTACAGCCAGACCTCCTGCTCCACAGGTGCCCGGGCCCCCCATTAAAACTGATGGGGCCTGAGCCCAGTACAGGAGGGCTGGCTGCACTGCCTTATCAACAGCCCTGGGTGCAGTGAATGTGAATGATATAATGTACAGTGCTTTAGGTGCACACTGTTCTTGCACTGATCATTGCTCTTGCAAACATTTTAAGAGCCAGCTATTAATCCATTGTTGCATGAAGATATTGGTCCTTAAACATATTTTTTGGGGTACAGATCTGTGCACACATGTAGGGCACATACAAAAATGTACCACAACATTGCAATTCAAAGAATTCAAGCATAGTTCGTTATGTAAATCAGACCCATATTTATTTTTCACAACATTACTATTGAATTATAAAAATACTTTTTTATTTCAATGTACAACCTAAATTCATATTTATAATTGACTGGATGTCTTTGTTTCAGTGGAGCAAATATGATAAATTCACCTACATCAACTAATCAGTCGATTCAGTGTCAAAAGTTTATTGAAAAAATTAACCCCAATTGATTCAGAACATGATGATTCCTCATAAACCAAAACATAAGCTTGAAACCAATTAAAAATTGTTTGTCTTCTTGGACCCATTTTTGGTGTGCTGGTGACATTACTTTTTCTGACTACAAACGGTTCCAGCTAGTGGTCGCTTTAGCACCCATTTATAAATACAGCCATCTCTACAAGAATGTGTGTGTGCTGGGAATATTCCATTGGAATTCGTTACAGTCTGGGCTCACAGATAGCCAGTGTCACTCAACCTGGATGACTGGCAACAGTTATGCCCTGTACACACGATCGTTTTGTCTGATGAAAACGGACCGATGAAAACCGATAGAAAAAAACGATCGTCTGTGGGGAAATCTATTGGTCAAAAATCCATGCATGCTCAGAATCAAGTCGACGCATGCTCTGAAGCATTGAACTTCATTTTTTACAGCACGCCGTTGTGTTTTACGTCACCGTGTTGGACACAATCAGATTTTTAACTGACGGTGTGTAGGCAAGACTGATAAAAGTCAGCTTCATCGCATATCTGATGAAAAAATCCATCTATTTGTTTTCATCAGCCGAACCGATCGTGTGTACAGGGCATTCGTGGCAGTAAGGAAATACTGAAGATGACAGGACTGGACTGAAGGTAAGCATCACGAAAAAAAAAAAAATTATAATTGTTTTTCTATTTACAGTTCTATTATTCATATTGATGTCTGCTTTTAATTCTTTCTGATTTATGAATCTAGAAAATGTATATTCCCTCTTTTCTTGTTCCTATGAAAAAAAAAGTTACAACTGTCACTGGGACAAGAAGGTACAACAAATAAAAAAAAACACATTGCCATAAGGTCTCAATCCTTTCTCACGCTGCTAAAATTTGTTTCTGTTTTAACCCTCCTGGCGGTATTCCCGAGTCTGACTAGGGGTAATATTTTTGTACCAAAAGCGGTATCCCCAAGCCAGACTCAGGATCGCCTCACAGCAGCCACAGACAAAGTTACTTACCTTGTCCCTGGATCCTGGGATGCCTCCCCGCTGTGTGAGCGAGCGGGTTCTCACTCGATTCACACAGTGTCCCTGTGTGCCGCCGATCTCCGTTCCCTGCAACATTACGACACACGGGGGAGGAGAACGGCGCCAAATTAAAAAATGTAAATAAACACATTACATACAGTATACTGTAATCTTATAGATTACAGTACTGTATGTAAAACATACACACCCCCTTTGTCCCTAGTGGTCTGCCCAGTGTTCTGCATGTACTTTTATATAATAAAAACATTTTTTTCTGCCTGGAAACTGGAGATTGTCCATAGCAACCAAAAAGTGTCCCTTTATGTCAAAAGTGGTTTTAGAGCAGCTATAAAACAGCTATAATAAATTAGAATCACTTGCAGAATTGAACGATATCGATTTGTGGGGAAATTCGTCATAAAAAAATAAAAGTAATGACAGCGACAATTCTGCAACTGAGCAAATTTCAGTGATTTTGAGTTGATTACATTATTGAATAATTTTTATTATAATTATATTATTTGTTATAATTTTTTATAATTATTTATAATTATTTATTATATTATAATTTATGATTTTGTTTTTCAAACTTCATACCCGGGATGCCCACTAGACTCTTGTTTGGAGAGATTTAAGTGAGTTATTCCTAAGGATTACAGGCTTACAATGTAAAACACCAAATTTCCTTACAAATAATGGTACCGCTTTCAGCACCTAAAATCTGAAATAATCATACTGCCAAGGAGGTTAATGCAGGTTCTCATTGAAGAAATACAGTATATTTCTGTCTAATGTAAGGGATGGGAGATCTCCCCAACAGAGAAAATAAACAGACAGACGCACTTATCCCTAACCAATAAAACGAAATAACTAAATAACTAAATACACAACATACAACATGTGATGGGAGTTAGAATTTAAGCATTTTCAGTTAAGGATTAAATATGAATTTGTGAGGCTCTTGTGCCACCAAATAGAAAAGAGTGAAAAATAATATAAATGCTGCTCGATCTAAGTTGTAGTAGATAATAATACAATAGTGATTAGATAAAGTCTTACATGTTACGCTGCACCTCGCAGCTTCATCAGAGATCTCTGATGAAGCTGCGAGGTGCAGCGTAACATGTAAGACCCGGAACTGGAAGTAGACGTGCAATCCGATCGTTTTACTCGTCTGTTTGTTTTACTTTAAATGTAAGTTGCTACTTTTTTCATTAAATCTCAATTTTACGTACTTCACTATGGTACCATCCTTCTTTATTTGAGTACTACTGGAACAGCTCCAACCACACCCTGGAACGTTGGACCCACACTAGGACTACCACACTAGTGTTGCTCACGAATATTCGCATTGCGAATATTCGCTACGAATATTGCATATTCGCGAATAACTCGAATATTGCGGCGAATATTCCCTATGGCGAATATTCGTATTTTTTCAAATTTATTTTTAAAACAGATCACATCCTAGTGATCTCCATCGACGTCTAAAAGCATTGCTGGTATGATTAGAGAGAGACCCTGGGCCGAGTAGCTGATGCGATTCTTTTATGTTGCCGAAAATTCGCATTGCGAATTTTCGGCAACATAAAAGAATCGCATCAGCTACTCGGCCCTTCTTTTGCATCAAAGCCAATCAGAATAACTCGAATATTTGGCAAAAGGAATATTGCGCGATATTCTTTTTATCGAATATTCGAGTTATTCTGATTGGCTCTGATGCAAAAGAAGGGCGGAGAAGATAATCGCGCAATATTCCTTTTGCCGAATATTCGAGTTATTCTGATTGGCTCTGATGCGCCCTTCTTTTGCACGTGGTACCTATCGGAGCATGATGGGACTGCAACGTCACAAGACAGGCCTATATAACTCGCTGCGAGCCACGCGCCAGCCATAACAGCGGAAGGAAGCGTCGCGTCAACATCTGGAGAAGAGAAGAAGAAGAAGAAGAAGACGTCACAGAAGAGGGGACACGCCGCCGCTAGTAATTGAGCTAACACGAATATAGCGGCGGCGAGTCCTGAAGAAGAAGAAGACCCCCGGAGAGCGGAGAAGACCCCCGGAGAGCCGGAGAAGACCCCCGGAGAGCCGGAGAAGACCCCCGGAGAGTGGGAGAAGACCCCCCGCCGCCGAAGATGTCGAAGGAAGCCCGCCGGGTGGTGGGCGCTTTTATCCGGCGGCGGAAGAGAACCAGACGGCGGTGAAGAACAGCGGCACCCACCCCCGCAGAAGCCCGCCGGAGGGGGGCGCTTTTATAAAAGCGATCATACACACCCCCCCCCCGGCGGCCGACTAATAAAATATTTCAATACACTGTGTGGTTTATTTGTGTTTACACTTTTCCTGCAGGTGAATGGGTAGGGGTACAATGTACCCCATACTCATTCACTTAGGGTGGGGGGCCGGTATCTGGGGGCCCCCTTATTAAAGGGGGCTTCCAGATTCCGATAAGCCTCCCGCCCGCATACCCCGACAACCAACGGCCAGGGTTGTCGGGAAGGGGCCCTGTCCTCATCAACATGGGGACAGGGTGCTCTGGGGTGGGGGGCCGCAGTGCGCCCCCTGCCCCAGAGCACCTGACCCCCCCATGTTGAGGGCATGCTGCCCGGTATGGCTCAGGAGGGGGGGGGCGCTCGCTCGCCCCCACTCCCCTCCTGACCGGCCAGCCGGCGTGCTTTGGATACGGGTCTGGTATGGATTGTGGGGGGACCCCCATGCCGTTTTTTTGGCGTAGGGGGGTCTCCTTACAACCCATACCAGACCTAAGGGCCCGTTATGCTCCTGAGGGGGGAACCCATGCCAGATTTTTATTTAAAATCCGGCGGGGACTTCCTTCTCAGGATTCATAACAAACTCCGCCCACGTGTAGAATTGGCGGGAATCCGCGTCGGATCCCCGACGCTTCTATGACGCACTCGCTGGAATGTGCTTTTACTATTCCAGCGAGTGCGAGATGTCAGCAGCCTGTCGCCGAGAATCAGCGCGATGCTGTCGTGCTATAAACACATTCTCGGCGGCAGGCACTGTAACTCCAGCAAAGAGAAGTTCCCCTGACAGTTCTAAACTGCCAGGAGACACCTGCTGGTGGGCCACAATAGTGCAAGTCAAATAATACATATCACCAGCGGATGGAATCTTTCCTAACACAATCTCATAAATGAAAAAGGGAACAGATCGGTATATGAAACCACTAGTGCCGTGGTTTTAACTTTACAGTTATGCACGAGTTGTAAATGTACAGACTTCATACTTAGACCCCATTGCAAACCAAGTGCAGTGAGAGGGAGAGCAAGTCTTATACAGTCTCACATAGGGATTTAATAACTTGATTTGATCATTTGTACCAAGATAAATATGGGGTGTACCATTGTTGATTTCTAACTAAGAATGATAGGAGTCTTAATGTCTTTGGCATCAGAACTTTCTGAATAATTAAACCTAGAACAAACATGCATATTAGAAAATCAAACCAATGGCTGAACTTCTGTTATGCTTCATTGTTACAGGTTAGTGCCTTAGAAAATATTAAAGCCACTGGATGAGAATGTCAGTAAGGTAACTACCATTTTCAGAACGTAAGGTGCCGTACACACGGCAGAGAACCTCGACGGGCAGAACACATCGTTCCGCCCGTCGAGGTTTTCTCCCGGCCGTCGAATTCGGCGACCCGCCCGTCGGGAATGGCAACCAGCCATTCTTCCAGGCGGGCCGTCGAGGAAATAGAGAGCGTGCTCTCTATTTCGGCTCGACGGGCTTCCCGACGGGAAGCTCGCCGAGACCGTACACACGGCCGAGGTCCTCGCTGGAATGTGCATTCCAGCGAGGTTCTCGCTGATTTTCAGCGAGAACCTCGGCCGTGTGTACGGCGCCTGATGTGTGCAATGGTTTTCTCCATATTTTATCAGTACAGTTTTCAATGTACATTTTTTTTTTTGTAAATACATAATGTATGTATTTAATTTGTTATGCTGTTATAATAAATACCCTGCTCTAAAACGCATCATGGTGAAATTGCCTAAAATGTAGAAAATGCATTTTAAAATAAAAAAGTGGTGAATTTTATATATAATTAAACATGCCAGCTTGCATCTGATCATTATGTTATAGTTGTCATAAAGATAATATGACCAGGAACAAAATTGATTAGTTCCTAATTGTTAGTAGAGAGCTGTCAGATATAGAATTATCTAAGAGTTAACAGTGGTCTCCCGTAAACTCTGCTATGGTAAACGGGAAACATACAATAGATTTATATCCCAACAGCATGGGTCATTGTGCTGACAAATGCTACTTTACTGATTACATTGATAAAGGAATTACATTTGTCTGAATAAAAAGAGAGACATTTTTATTGGCTTTCTCATCCATAAATAATAAATGTTTCTTTTATTGTAAGTTTAAAAAAAGTTAACGTTAAGGCTCGTACACACGATACGAAAATCGGATGAACAAATTTGTATGACGAGCTGTCTGCTGATTTTCAGATTGTTAGTACGGTGCTTTTGACTGCCGATATCGCTTTTTCATCAGACAAAAGTGAAAGCGAGTGTATCAAATTTGTGTCGTATGGGAACTCAACATCCGATTTTCGTTTCATTAGTACGATTTTCATACGAAAAATCGCAAGACCAAGACTATGCATGCTCAGAAACTATTCAACACATTTGTATTCTGTCGTACGAAAATTTTCGTATTGTGAGTAACCTCTTCACTTTCGACATGAGACAAGCATGCCACAAAAAATGGACGTTCAGTCGTCTTAAAATCTGATCGCGTGTACGAGGCTTTAGAATCTTGTCAACACTGAGAGAAGCACAGGTGCCTTCTAAGTGTAGCTGTTAGAAAGTATCTGTTTAAGATAAAATAAGAATTACTGTAGTGTAAAAATAGGCATGTTGCTCATCGCACCTTATGAGATGATCCTCAGCAACGTACTCCGAGGGATCAACAAGGGATGTGTCGTCTGTCAGGCAGTACTGGATGCTGGCGTCGGTGGATACTGGCGCTTCCTAGTCAATGAAACGCACTGTTAGAACAGGGATGGTGTCACTTCCCAGAAATGGCATGGGGGAGTATCGGCAATGCGTTTGCGCTACTTCTTCAGACCATGATAGCCTATATAGAAGGGCTATATAAGGGCATGGCTGTGACAGTAGTTAGTAAAACAAATGTTGATAAGGTGTTAATGAAAATGTGATAGACTTGGGTGGAGTTTTACTAACTACTGCCACAGCCGTGCCTTTATATAGCCCTTCTCCAATATGGTGCCATCATGGCCTCAAGAAGGAGCGCATGCTCCGCAAATGTGTCACAGATATGTCCCCACACCACATCTGGGAAGTGACGTCATCCACGTTCTGACAGTACATTCCACCGACTAGGAAGCCTCAGAATCCACCGGCGATGAGATCCAGTGCACCTGCGCCAGCATTCAGTAAAGCCTGACAGATGACCACGTCCTTTGTTGAATCCCCCGGACTATATTGCTCTCATTGCAGTATGCCATAAAGTGCCATGAGCAACATACCTGTTTTTACACTACAGTAGTTCTTATTTTACCTTAAATAAATACTTTCTAACAGCTATACTTAGAAGGCACCTGTGCTTTTCCCTGTGATTTTTTTTAGAGATGCTTCTTGCTTCTACACAGAGCTGCCTCGGTGAGCTACACCTAAGTTAGGTTTGGGGGTTTATTTACTAAAGGCAACTCCACTTTGGATTGCAAGTGCACTTGGAAATGCAGTCGCTGTAAATCCAAGGGGGACATGCAAGGAAAATAAATAACTGCATTTTTGCTTGTACGTGATTGGATGATAAAATCGGCAGAGCTTCCCCTCATGTCAGATCTTCCCCTCAGATCTAAAATGACTCCACTTCCAAGTGCAATTACAGTGCACTTGTAGTGCAAAGTGGATTTTCCTTTAGTAAATAAATCCCATGGACTTTATCATATAATAATGGACTCAGGGTACATGAGCCATCGTCTTATGCATTCCTTATGGATTGTTTCCTTTTTAATTAGAATCTAATTTTTAAAGTTGTTTCCACTCCTGGTGTCCACTTTGCGCCAATAATTACCCCTCTCTTAGAATCTTGTCAACATGGCTTCTATATCATCTGAACATTTACGCAGATATATTATGGCACTATTAATGCCCTGAGACTCCTGCAGTTGCCACTGTGTAAGATTATTTGGTAAGAACTGAAATGGCCTGTGTTATTTTACACACTATTAGAGTTGAGCGGACACCTGGATGTTCGGGTTTGGCGGGTTCGGCCCAACTTTGGAAAAAAGTCTGGGTACGGGACCCGAACTTGACCCGAACTTGACCCCGAACCCCATTGAAGTCAATGGGGACCCAGACTTTTGACTACTAAAATGTCTCTAAAAGACTAAGGGAAAGAGCTAGAGGGCTGAAAATGGCAGCAAAATGTCGGTAAGAGCATGGCAAGTACTCTGAAAATAAATGTGGGTAGGGAAATAACTTAAAATAACATAAAAGCAAAATTGACTCCTATATAATTCTCTCCCTATAATTACAAGCAGGAACCTTGCCCTGAACTATAATATGCAGACTATCTCACAGAAAGAAATGCAGTGCTGCTGCAATTGAATTTGTGAACCAGGACTGACTCCTATATAATTCTATCCCTATAAGAACAAGCAGGAATCTTGCCCTAAACTATAAGATGCAGATCTCACAGAAAGAAACCGTGCTGGTGTAGATTTCTGAAGCAGGATAGTCCTATCTAAATCCCTCCCTCAGATCAGCAGCAGCCTTTCCCTACCGTAGCAAAAGCAGACTGATGAGCTGTGATATCTGCCTCTAGCTTATATACAGGCTGGGTCACATGCTGGGTCACATGCTGCATTGGCCAATCACAGCCATGCCATTAGTAGGCATGGCTGTGATAGCTTCTAGGTCACACGAGTAAAACAAATGGCGATTGGCTGCTGTGCAGCGCGCCATTACATTGCCGAACTCTGAACCTGAACTTTTAGCAAATTTTTCGGGTTCGGGTTCGGATCCAAAAAAAACCTTTACAGTTCGGGTTCGCTCAAACCTACACACTATAGATAGACTGTAAGGGTGCACTACTAACCTTCTATTGCTGCCCTTATGTGCTGTGTCTCTCGCTTTTTGACTTTGATCTCTGGTTCTGTTCTGTTTTTCCTGGCTGCCTCCTATTAAATAACCCTTGACCAGTCCTATGCATGCTCCTTCTGGTATCTCAGCTAATTTCAGGCTTCTGGTAAGGGTCTGCTATTTTGCATTGGCTTGCCTTTTCTTTTCTATTCAGAATTTCTGCATATTTGTTGTTGACTTATTGTAAATAGTACAGTCCTTTTTAAAATAGTTAGGCCCAGCAAAGTACTGTTAAATGCATTATGTTTTGAAGAACTAGAAATATGGTTGAAATATGCTGTTATAAATAAAAGAGCACCACTAGAATGGTTACAATATTTGAGCCAGGTTCACTATTGTTGCAATTAAAAATAAGTAGTAAAACTGTTATGGCATTTGTTTCAAATGGAAAACTATCTTGTAGCACCTATCATATTTCATGATCAGTTTTCTAATTGTCAAATAGGGGCTGTTATAAATCTTTGTTTATTGATCAGTTTAAGTGCACTTTTAAAAGTATAATAGCAGAATATGATAATATCTTTCACAAAGCAATGTAAGTAGATTCCAACAACTAGACCTATCTTTATTATTTATGCAGTTACAAATTTAGCACTATAATATAAAAGCAGTAATACTATATCTTTGTGGGGCTGGATTTTACTTGTTTTAAAAATGATGCTCATATTAAGATTACAAACCCATTAGCACCAATGGCTTCTAAGTGCTAAATGCTTCATAAATGTACTTAAGTTGCATTCAAATATTAGAGTATTCTTAATTGGTGAAATCTGAAACACTTTGCTCAACAAACCATGCACATTTCCATGGAAGGGGAAATGTGCATTGCCCTTTAAGATGACAATTTTTTTTTTTTTTTTAAATGGTGGCCCTGCAGAATCTGCTGAAGCTAGATTTAATGCTTCCAATACCAAGGCATGTAATGTGGGATGACCATATTATTTATCTGGCTTCTTTCTAAAGACTTAGTTAGATATTACTATGTGGAGTACACTTTCTAACTATCAGTGACATAAAAGTCTATATATATATATATATATATATATTATTGGCAGATGCTGGA
Source organism: Rana kukunoris (assembly GCA_029574335.1). Lineage (NCBI taxonomy): Eukaryota > Metazoa > Chordata > Amphibia > Anura > Ranidae > Rana > Rana kukunoris. The sequence goes on from CM056053.1 coordinate 306,001,446, forward strand.
GAGGTTAAACAACCAAACTTAGGTCTGCACACCTAGAGTTGATTAAATAAAACTGGAGGGTGAAAAACCTGGAGCTGCTCTGCATAGAATTGGATAATATGCTCAGCTGCACCAGATTTGCACCCTCTAGTTTTAGTAAATCAACCCTCTAGTATAGATATAAGATATAAGAAGTCTTACTTGCTCTGCTGGATTTTTTTTCTCAGAATGGAAAATGCAGTAGGAAATACTGGGGCAGGTGAATATCATCAGAGAAATGTATTATATATTTTTTTCACGCCCTTGTCATGGTGCTTACATCCTTCTTGCATTTTTCTATGTGATTAGTTTCAGAGAAATTAGCTGAATGGTGGATGGTAAAAATGTCATTAAAAGTCCTACTGTCAGGAAGATCATGCCAGTTTTCAAAATTATGCATCTGGATGGATAATTGTGTGCAGGAGTGGGCAAGATCATAGCCATTCATATGCACATGTAGGAGTCAGAGAGTGCACATACAAAAGTGTGTTTGCCTGTCACAAATTTTGATGCCAAACAAGCTGTTTAACCACTTGACCACTGGGCACTTAAACAACCTTAATAACCAGACGAATTTTCAGCTTTCGGTGCTCTCACGTTTTGAATGACAATAACTCAGTCATACAACACTGTAACCAAATGACATTTTTTTCTCTGCGATTTTAATTTTTTTCGCTATAAATGAAAAAACAAAAATTGTGTGAAAATTGTTTTTCTTAATTTCTATCATAAAATTTTGCAAAAAAAAATATTTTCTTTATAAATTGTGCCTAAAATGTATACTGCTACATATCTTTTGTAAAACAAAAAAAAAAAAAAATAATATTTTGTAGTCTGGGTGAAAGTTATAGGGTCTCCAAGCTGTGGTACCAATTACTGAAAATCCACTGTCTGTAACGGGTTCATAGGCCGAATCCGAATCGGACTGAGACTCCCCACTGCTATCATCGCTCATGATTAGACGCTGGTAGGCCTCCTCACCTGTAAATATATTTTTTGCCATACTGGTGGCTGGTGAGGCTGCACTGCAGAGTACTGTGGTGGCACTGGTGGACACAGGTGGGCACAGGTGTGGCTCTGGTTGCACAGGCAGCACTGGTGGGCACAGGCAGCTCTGGTGGGCACAGGTGGCTCTGGTGGGCACAGGTGGCTCTGGTGTGCACTGATTAGCACACAAGCGGAACAGGCAGCCCTGATGGGCACAGGCGGCACTGGTGGGCACAGGTGGCACTGGTGGGTGCAGATAAGGACTGATGGGCACAGGTGGCACTGGTACGGCACTGTCGTGGCACTGGTACGGCACTGTTGTGGCACTGGTGCGGCTCTAGTGCGGCTCTGGTGACACTGGGGTGGCACAGATGTGGCACTATGGGCACATATGTGGCACTATTGGGCACAGATGTAGCACTATTGGGCACAGATGTGGTACTATTGGGCACTTCTGGGCAAAGAAACAATCAGGGAACACTCACAGAACTCTCCTCTTCTCTCACGCTGATACTGTGTGGGTAGAGGAGAGAGATGAACTTTACATGACACTGCTTTGTTTACATCGTGATCGCGCCGTCATTGGATGGCACGATCACGTGGTAAAAGGCCGCTGTCATTGGCCCTTTTTTCCCATGATCTGTGTTGCGCCGGGTCTCGTAGACCCGGCGTGCACGGATGTTTCCGTGTGCGCGCCCGAGGGGGCACGCAGGAACGATTCTCCGGGAGGACGTTGTATAGAGTTAAGCAACCACCTTGCCGCCATTATTTGACGGCGGCTGGTGGCTAAGTGGTTAAACTGATGCACATATCCAGTGCTGTCTTGTCTACAGCACCTTTTGCTAAATCTGTGATTTGTGACTCTGTACCTGTTGCTGACCCAGCTTGACTCTACCCACTCTTGATATTCTGCTATACTGAACCTGGCCTGCAATTGGACTACACTTCTGCCTGCTACTTCTGTTTCTGACCGTCTCTTCTCCTAAGTGCTCTGGCCTGATTCCCAACTATGCTTCTGCCATGTTACTGTACTTGATCTGTAGTTGCTGGCCTGGCTTACCTGACATTGTGCCAGTCCCGAGTTTCTGTGCCATGGTCATCTCCAGCCTGCAGTCTCTCAGACAACACTCCTGCCTACACACTTACTCTAGATCACAGCCTAGGTTGCAGTCTACCACCTATCCACTGTTCCTGTGATTGTAACTCGCTGAGAGATTATGGTCTGGTATTCGCTTGTGGAGAAGCTACCAAGTACTAACCAGTTCATATACACCTGTCTACCATTTCCACTTGCTGTTAAGACCTATGAGGCACTTGTGCTCCTTTGTGCCTTTTTACCACCTGTTCACTTTGCCAGGGAGGTGTGGGAGAGGCTGTCCTCATCTCTTAAGGCTTCTACACCAGGTACATGACACCTACCAAAGCTACTACAGGTGAGAGAGTAGTTATAGAAACTAAAAACAAATGGAATACATATAACAAGTTCAGTATTTGCAGACTTCATATTATTCTAAGCTTTTTAGTTTTTTAATCACTTACCATGTATTTTTTTCTATTTAGCACTGTGCTATTTTAACTGGTAATTGCACATTCATGCAACACTGTACAGTATACAAATTAAATTTATATCATCTTTTTCACTCAAATAGAGCTTTCTTTTGGTGGTATTTGATTAACACTGTATGTTTTATTTTTTTATTATATAAACGAAAATATACAGAAAATTTCTACTTTCTGCTATAAAAAAATCCCAATAAAATCTGATTTCTTTATAAATTTGGGCAACATGTATTCTGCTACAAGTCTTTGGTTAAAAATGTAACTGCATTTTTGGGAAGACTAGTAGTTATGATCGTAATCAAGAGACTGATCCATACAGACATTATGCTGGTAATGGCAGTGATCAGTGACTGTGATAGTGTGGTGGTCAATCTAGTACTAACTGACACGATTGGAGGGACTTTAACTGACTGATACTGAAGTCACGGGTGACACTAATATAGTGATCAGTAATAATACTATACATTGTAGACTGTACTACTGACACTGTCTTGGAAGGGATTACCATCAAAAGGTAATAAATGGGTTAACTGGGTGCCTAATAAGTGTAATGCGTGTAATGTGTGCTGCCTTTACTAACAGATTTCTCTCTAAAATCTGAGTTTATTTCAGGGAGAAGAAACTGACAGATCACTGTCTGTGCACAGAGTTCTGTGTATGTGTGCTGTGATTGGCCACAGCCAAAAAGCAGATTTCAGTCAAAATCATTGGCTGAAATCTGCTGACAAATGCTCAAATTGTCAAATCACAGCACAAGTCAGCAGGGGGCGCGCACATGTGAGCCCCCAAACCAGGAAGTACACCAAGATGTATGGGTACACTGCAGTGCCTGGGTGTGCCACCCACTCACAATACATCTATTGTGAGTGGGTTGGTAAGAATAAAGAATACAAAAAAATAAAAACATGTTCCTTTCCCAATGCATATGCAACATATAGCTGAACACCAGGCATATAATAATAATAATAATAATAATGCAAGTCTTATATAGCGCTGTCTTACCCTAACTTGCCAGGCAAGCTATGAAGCCAGGCGAGCTTCTTGCCAGGCAAGCTTCTGAAGCCACAGCCGAAGCTGTAGCTCATCGGGTCTCGAGGCGCTTATATAGTAACATAGTCACTATTACCCAAATAAATGGTACTCATTTTACCGACCTCGGAAGGATTGAAGGCTGAGTGGACCCCGCCGGGATCGAACCTGTGACCCTGAGGGCTCAGGTGATCACAGATTGCTGCAACAGAGCATTAGCCTGCTGAGCCATCTTACCAGCTTTTATTTGAATATAATGTTTGTTCAAACCAAAATATTATTTGTAAGATAAGCAATGACATGGCCTGTACATGGCTTGTGAGGGGAGAGCAGAGCTAGGGGAGGGACCTATCCACCCATGATGGGCTGCCTGCAGAAAACAAAATGACCAGGCAGAGATAGTGACCCTGCACAGGAAGGGAGAGCAGCAGTGACTGGTCTGTGTTATAGGAAGAAGATAGGAAGAAAGGTCTTAATTAATAATCCAGCATACAGTCAAAAAATCGAAACGGAGCTCATAGATAATGTCCCAAGAAAAAATCATAAGTGTACTTCATAACACCAGCTAAAAATTTGACTTGATCTGATTGATCAACTTGGTATATTCAGTCTGCCCAGTAATGATTTGAACCATGTATGGCTGGCCTATGGTTACAATAATCATAGACTCTGTATAAATGTTCTTTTCCTGACACAGCATGACAGCATATACGTATGGGAAGGCTCCGCCCCCCTGCCCAATCAGGACCGGTTATACTTTAAAAGTAGGTCTCCTCCCCTATACCCGCATTCTCTGTTTTTTCCTTCACTGCTACAGGCGGTTATACTACTGCTAAAGAAAGCAGGAATTTTTATTTTCCCTCACCTGGCCGGACACTTCCCGCCAAGCCGCACAGGTTCAAAGCCTCTCCTGTGACGAAGCTCCCCGCTGTAGAGGCAGACCTGAACGCCTAATGGGGGAGGCCTCACCCCAGCAGGATCCAGGAAGATGGGGGTGAAGGCATATGGTCTCTAGGGATTGCTCATTTATCATGACTCCATGTATGGACATTCATTGGACTTTGGACATGAAGCATGCAGGTGGTAAGGCACCACATGGTGCACACAATTCTATTCAGTTACTGCTGCAAGTATAGGCAAGGATGTGGTTAACTTGCATTACTGAAGGGCTGTGGTTGTGTCTGCAATACTGCTAATGATGATAGCAGGTGCTGTGCTGGGCTGAAGCCTTCCATTTTAACTGAATAGGCCTGGCTCTACAGTCTTGATTTATTTTCTGCAGGTTTGTTGTTAATTTGCATTTCTGAAAAGCATATATCACACATGTGAATGTAACGGGATGTCTGTAATGTCACTCTGTTTACTAATATTAAACAGGCTATAGGATGTGTTTGCAGCATTGCTGAAGTTTGAACTGATATCAGGTGATACTGAGAGCCCTTTCATTTAATGCAGGGATTGGGCCTGCAGTGTGGGCTCACTGTGTATGGAAGATCGGTCTCCTCCTTTCTGGTATATATGTCTAAGTAGGTTTAACTTGCTAGTGCTAATGTCATAGGATCGTTAATTTGTGCTGCATTTCTGTGATTACATTAACTCCACACTAGGTAAGGCTGTGATGTGTTTACTTCTATGCATTTACATGTTGACCTGGGTGCTAAAATGTCAGGATCTGTTTAGTCACACTCCTTAGTACTGGTTAGCAATAGGTAATTGCTTGTATTATTTGGGGTACCCCACTGAAAGATATGGGGTTTTGTAGTGGTTACTATTTATGGGAAAATTATCCCATGCATCTGTGAACCAGTAGCAATCAGCCTTCCTAGAGACCAGCAACTTTGAATAAAGGTGAGGGCAGGTAGGTATATGCTATATCCTAAAAAAGAGTGCACATTATGGGCATAATGAGGGTACATCTCAAGCCCTCAACACCAAACACCAGTCTACCTGCTTCTGCGACAAGGGACAGATCCTCTTCAACCCTGAAAAAATCCCACTATGTAGCAACTGCCAGAAATCGCTACAGGAATCATAGTGGTCGGGCGTAACTGGTGTGACAGCCAAAATGCAAAACAAGGTTGCAGGCCAAGGACAGTGACAAAGGGGCAGAGACTGAGAAGGCCTACAGTCACTAATGGTTCCATACCAAGCCTAATCAAACAACCATGCTTGTTTAAAGGCAACCTCTACCTGAGAGCTTGCTTATGGAAAATCGCTCTGACTAGTTGGCAGATCAGAAGCAAGAGACGGCGACTTTAACCCCGTCCAGACTGACTGTGTGGAACTCAGGTACTAAGCTATTCAAGCAAAATCAGCTAAGGGGTACCTCTGCCTCTAGAGCATGAATAAATGAAAACTTATATAGAGCGGCACATGCTAACTGAATCGCCTCTGGCGCTTGTTGTTTTTGTCTCCTTTGGTGTCAAAGAGCAGCCAGCCAAACAGGCTTCAGCAGATTAACCAAGGGTACCATTCTTCCAAACAGAGGAAACAATATCCTTGCAAAGACCCTGTGACAGCAAGTAGATCTGGAGATCAACAAGATTCATGCAGAGGCTATAGATTGAGGGTTAATGTACATGACAAAGTATAATTACCTAGGCGGTGTTCTGTTACTGTGTACAAGTGATTGTGTGAACTGTACTGTACGATGTGTTTGCAACATGTCTGTTGTTTGTTTAATAAACGCTTTTCTGATTTAAAAAAAAAAACAAAAAAAAAAACAAGATTCATACTACTGTTAAGTAGTGTTGTTGTCACCTGCGATGAGGCAGGATGGAAGCTGAACTCTGGTCAGTGATAAGCTCTCTATGGCAGATCCTAGATTGAAAGGGAATAGCCAATGATGCAGTTCAGTCACTGCGGATCCAAGACTGTATGCTGTTTCTCCAGAAATCATTGTGGCCAGTGAACCCTTATGGCCCCTCCCACAAGTGAACACATGCCGCTTTAGTCAGAGTGGTGACTGTTCAAGTCGGATCTGGCAATATCTAAAAGGAAGATTAATTCCTTATGTTAATCACCAAAGACCAGAGGATAGCCAAAAGATTGACAAGTTAAATGTGGGAGAACTATGGCGGAGAATAAAGAAGCGATAATCTTTATTAGCCTAAACCCAAGTCGCCCAATAGGGTCAGCTGACAGTTGGATGTAAATTTCAGCGAAGGTTCCATGAGTATGGGCATTAGGAAGCCAATGAAATTGTTTCATTCCTCTACCTATTCATTGCATTCCCTCCATGATGCGCAAGGGCTATGATTACATGGGCGTTTGGTCCAGAAGGATGGCATAGGCCATCGTGGCAATTAATCTCTCCAGTCGTCAGTAAAGCCTGACCTCCACAAATCCTACTCCTGGATTTTTAAGGAGTATTGTTCATAGCAGTGCGGCGACTTCAAGGTAGTCCCTACACTACGTTTGAACCCACTGTGGTCTAACTGGGGGGCCGTGAGCGTTAAGAATACATGATTGATTCAAGACGCATAGGAATCGCAGTAAAATCGCACAATTTTATGCCGTAATACTGGAAACCTAGTCCATTAAGCCCAACCTGGTGGTGTGATAGGGGTAGTTACCTTGGTATACCCTGTATGTTGTAGTCGTTCAGGCCGACTTGCGGGCACAAGGACTACTGGTAAGTCTTGTTTGAACAGCAAAGTGAGTAACTTTATAGCGCTGACAAATGCGAACCGAATCGCCTCAAGGCGCTTTGTATCCAGAGTCGTGCTGATCCTTCAGAAGAGTTGTGGCACAATGGCTTCCAAGTTCTGGGAAAGGTCCCAGTACAGACTCTAATCAAGTCAGGAGGAGCCATCATCGAGAGACAAACTAGTCTCATTGCAGGAATCACCTACTGAAGGGTAATTCTGAATGGGGAAAAAGTTAATGAACAAAATTAAGTTACACTCAGAAAAACAGTGTAAGTATCCCATTTGAAGAGATGCTCTTTCCTATTGGTTGCATCCCACGATCGGAAAAGCGATAAAGTACCCTGTAATAACCCTTGTGGTCCGAAGGGGCCCAAGCAGGGTGGACAACTGTATTAATCTTAGTAAAGAGAGACTTACTTCCCACGTGAGAAACGATGACTCCACAGAGGAGAAAAGTCCCCGATTGGGGAGGTAGCTAAGCTAATCTTTCAGCATACTAATCATCACAAGTTGTCACTCGTGGGGTAGGCATGCCAATGAAGGACAAGGTGTCCAAAATCCAGAGCTACAGCGGTCGCAGACTAAAGTCTTTCGTAAACACAACAGAGGGAGCCTCAACTATGCTGAAAGGACTCGGCAAAATGGGGAAGGCATAGCCTCGCTGGCAAGAAGGAATGCAAAACTAGTCAACTTCTGTCAGAGGTATCTCCCAGCATGTTAGGGTTTTCTAGAACTTACAGCCAGAGGGCGTAAGATACAAAAGCCGTTGGATGACAAGGGACAGTCTCAAACGAAGGGCAGTCAAGGGATCGGCAAATAGCAAGACTCAAGTTATTGGGTCTGACCGTAACCTGGGTGGCTTCCCACATGTGGAAGCAGATAAACTAAGGACAGCCACCTGGGATTGGCAGATTAGCCAATACGTATATATTCAACAAACCTAAGAGTCTCCAGGAGGCCTATCCGGATTTGCAGCCGTTCGGTGGTGATGACGACAATTACCCTATAGCTTGCAGGCAATGTTGCCCACGGGTACAGTCTCCGATCCGAGAACTCCCTATTCTCCTTTATGAGATTCAACGCCTCATACAGCGTGCCAATGGTATCTTCCAAATTCATACAAATTATATCTAGATACAGGAGACCAAGATGTGGAGGTCTCACCGTTCGTGTTGGAAATCTAATGGAGGTCAGAGTGTCTACTCCAGACTTCAAATACCTTAGCTAAGAGAAGAACCGACAGAATTTAAAGGATGGAATTCTCTGTTCCTTACTGGAAGGAATGATTTGTATACAGGAGAGCCTAGAGACGGCATGAAAGGATACTGAAACGCAGACGTATCTATTCTTCACTCTCTGGGTTGCATATCCCAGCAATCAAGTCCGAAAGACCTAGGCAGGTCATTCTTTCCCCCATGGGGTCTTCCAAATAGTGTGAGACACATTATCTCACTCTCCATTTAGAGGGACAAAACATCCCAAATATGGCCAGGAACATGGGAATAAGTATTCCTTTTGGCAAATACAGTATGTAAAGTAGATCTTGAAGAATCTCAAACATCCAAGTGTCATACCATAAACTACCTTGTGGCTGAAATGATCAGGCAAAATGGCTCTAGTCTCTTCCTCAACACTATACAAAGGTTGGTATCGTGGCAGCCTGAGTTAGAACACCATCATCCTTTTGGCAGATCCAAACGGAAGTGTTTGAAGTTTCACAAACTTGGAAAAGAGATTCAAGGTTAAAGAGACATAGAATTGGCCCTTCTTCTTCTAGGCGAAAAACGATAAACTCATCAGGCTTAATGGCGTCGGAAAAGGACAATCCCGCTGTCCAACGAAGACCATCGCAGTTGTACGGATACAATTAGTCAAAACCTAGATGGAGAGGACAAGTCCATCTGATGAGGGCAGAGACAGCTCCTCCAAGCTGGTGATGCATCCATTGACGGAACTCCAAAATAGTTCCTCTAGAGTTAATATCTAAACCACGACCTGGTCTACATTCAACATGTTGGGGGTCCATTCTGGCGGACCCAGCAGTCGTAACTACAATACATCTCAGTCGTTAGAGGGGATAGATCTAATCCTCTTAAACACTTGAGCAGTACCCACCCTTATTGTCTGGTGATTCTGTACATCCCATACGTATATGCTGTCATGCTGTGTCAGGAAAAGGGAAAATTTTATACTTACCTAACGGTAATTTTCCTTTCCTGATGCAAGCATGACAGCATATAGGTCCCTCCCTTTAAAAAAAAAAAAAAAAAATAGAGGTCTGAAACAGTTAAATAGGGCCTTCCGCAGTGATAATAAATTACGAGAATGCGGGTATAGGGGAGGAGACCTACTTTTATAGTATAACCGGTCCTGATTGGGCAGGGGGGCGGAGCCTTCCCATACGTATATGCTGTCATGCTTGCATCAGGAAAGGAAAATTACCGTTAGGTAAGTATAAAATTTTCCCTTATTGGTGTCATAGCTCTTCAGATAGTAAACACTCATTTAAACCAGAAGACAGGTTGAAATGAGATAGCTGAAAGTCAAGCAAGAGTAGTGGTAGTATCTCAAAATAGAAAAGATACCAGAGTCTTTCATACCATTTACTATCATACTGTATCTTGCCTTTCTTTAATTGGATAATGAAATGTAAACAGCTCTACCTTAACTACTTTAATACTGGAGGTATTTAATCACTGCTGAGTTTTTATTTTTTACAAAAAAAGAAAAAAAAAAGAAGAGCAGGTTTCAAATTTTTAAAACACATTTTTCTTTCTTCGAGAATAAATGCTCTGGACTGTTTTTTAACGAGCAATTTAAAAAATTGCATTTTTCTCATCATGAAAAACGGTCATGTGTACACGGCATCCATATTGGATGTTTTAGTAAGTTCATTGAGTGGTTAATTTAAATTACCTGAAATTCTATTTTTTTTTTATTAGTATATAAAGGCCAGACATCTTTCTAAAATATTTAGTAATTTTCTAATTAAAAAAATACCTCAAAGTACTGTATGCCTTAATTAATGGAAATACTGTAGTGAAAATCATTTTGGTTACCGGCTATATACTGTAATATTGTTTATTCTTTATAAATGGTTTATAAATGGTTTACATTTTATACATTTTTTTTAGACATGCATTTGCCATATTGCTTAGTCAGAAAAAACTTTCAACTTATGATTTTGACTTATAATGACAGGAAAATGAATCTTAAAAAATAAATGCTTTAATTCCACCATTTCAAATAACCTGCCTTTATTTTTATATTTCTCTGTAGGGAGTTTTCCTAACAACACTTCCCTTACTGTCACACTTGCTCACAGTCTGTATCAGCCAATACACTGAAGGCCACAATTCATTTCAGTCATGGTTGAAAGCCATCCTGAAATAATCACAAAGTGACACTGTGAAATTACTGTAAAAGATTTTGCTGCAGTGTCATGGCATTTTACAATTGAGACCTCAGGTACTCATAGCTCTATCAAACCCTATAAGAAAGAGAAAAAAAACATCATTTTGACAGATCAAGCTGCCAAGATATGCTGCTTGCATTGTGTAAATTCAGCCAAGTAGAAAGTTAAAGGATGCTCCCATGAAATTGGCACAAATCATCTAAATCTGACTCCAGCTGGTGGTTAGAGTCAACATGACACTGACATGAAGAATAAACTAAAGAAGTAAATGGCCACCAGTAGCTTAACCTTTGCAACTAGACTGCAGGATTCTAGCAGAAAATCATAGTAATAATAGATAAAAGAAACTTTAAAATTACAGCATTTACTGGATCTTTGTTATGGAATTATCATTGTATTTTTTAAATGCTATAACCATCTAACCATCTAAAGTAAAACAGAGGAACATGAATAAATATATATATATATATATATATATATATATATATATATATATATACACACACACATACATACAGTATATATATTTGCTAACAGCCCAAAGAGACACTATTTTTTTCAATCTACGTGTAAAGAAATTAACCCCTTAAGGACCTTGGCTGTTTTTCAGATTTGGCGTTTGCAAGACTTTTTTTGGAAAAAAATAATTTTTTTGAATTAAAAAATAAGACAACAGTAAAGTTAGCACAATTATATATTGTGAAAGATAATGGTACGCTGAGTAAAATGATACCCAACATGTCATGCTTCAAAATTGCGCCCGCTCGTGGAATGGCGTCAAACTTTTACCCTTAAAAATCTCCATAGGCGTCGTTTAAAAAATTCTATAGGTTGCATCTTTTGAGCTACAGAGGAGGTCTAGGGCTAGGATTATTGCTCTCGGTCTAACGATCGCGGTGATACCTCACTTGTGTGGTTTGAACACCGTTTTCATATGCGGGCGCTACTCACGTATGCGTTCGCTTCTGCGCGCAAGCTCGACGGGATGGGGCGCTTTAAAAAAAAAAATATTTTGTTTTCTTATTTATTTTTATTTTTATTATTATTTTTTACACTGAAAAATGGATCACTTTTATTCCTATTACAAGGAATGTAAACATCCCTTGTAATAGAAAAAAGCATGACAGGTCCTCTTAAATATGAGATCTGGGGTCAAAAAGACATTTGAAAAAATGACATTTAGAAAATATTGCTTTAAGAAGCATGGGCGGAAGTGACGTTTTGACGACAATTCCGCCCTGCCCCTGCTATGCTATGGGGACAGGTGGGGGCCATCTTGCCATCTTGCCCTCACTCGTATCCCAGCCGAGGAGAGGAAAGGACCCTATCGCCTCCACCCCTATCGACGGCTCCGGTAAGCGGCGGAGGGCGTGAGAGAGCGACGGGAGGGGGGCCCTCTCCCGCCGTCGATAACGGTGATCTCGCCCTTTTTTTGATCTTTAAAAAAAGGACGTATATGTACATGAGCAGGTCCTTACAGTATATATATATTTGCCAACAGCCCAAAGAGACACTATTTCTTCAATATAGGTGTAAAGAAATTAAACAAATTGGCCCGGATTCACGTAGCACTTACGCCGTCGTAAGTACAAATGTGCACCGTTGTATCTTTGCACCGATTCCCAAAGCTAGATACATCGAAAAATAAGGCCTCAGCTGCCCAACGTAACTTTCCTACGCCGGCGTATTGTGGCCACATTTCGCTGAACGCATCTGGCGTTCCCATTTTAAATATGCAAATGAGTAAGATACGCCGCTTCACGAACATACTTGCGCCCGGCGCATGTTTTAAGCGATTTGCGTAAGGGTTACATCCGGCGTAAAGTTATTCCTCATATAGGAGGCACAACCCATGCAAAGGTATGGACCAGGGAACGAACGCCGTATCTTTTACGTCGTTTACGTAGTACGTGAATAGGGCGGTGCGTAGGTTACGTTCACGTCGTAGGCAGTGTTTTGACGTATCTTAGCCAGTTATTTCGACGTGACTGTGAGCATGCGCACTGGGATGCATCCAAAATACGACGCATGTGCAGTTTGTTTTTTGAAGCTCAGCCCATCATTTGCATGGGGTCACGCTTCATTTAAATGTTATACGCCCACTTCCAGCCCACTTCCACCTACTTTGACTTACGTCAGTTTACGCCGACAACTATACGCTACGCCAGCGCAACATTGAGAGCATTTGCTTTGTGAATACCATTTTTGCCTCTTAACGTTGCGCCGGCGTATCGTTAAGAAGATACGTTACGCCCGCATAAAGATGCGCCGAGGTACGTGAATCTAGCTGACCGTCTCTACATGACTGTGGCTGTGAATGTGTTTTCTTGGTTGTCGTTTCCAGCACAGAATATTTTTGGACTTTGAAAGGTAATTGGACAAGTATAAACTGTTTGAATATATTAGTGCAGAGAGTGGATAGTTTGAATATATTAGTCTAAACATGAAAAATGTAACCATTTTAATTGATATCTGTACTGGATTTTGAAAAAATATTGTGCAGAGGTATGTTCTAAATTGTTTCTACTCTTCAGATAATCTCTTCTATTTTAATGGCAGATGTCAATGAAAATAAAAAAGTGACATAATGGAATAATCCAATAATCCAGTTTCTTGTGAGAGCAACTCTTTTGGAACAGCCTCAAGTGTTTAACATATTGAAACAGTTCATCTTCTCACAATGAGCGCAATAACTCTGCCAGGTAAAGAACATTTGTCTATACTTCTTAATGTTGTCTTTTTCCTTCATCCTATTTATGCTGATCTCTTCATCTGGACATCCTTAAATGGTCCGAGTTTAGAGACCAGTGAATGTGGTTATTACAATCATCAATTACATTCCTTCTTTGTCCCCACTATATTAACATTCTCTACTGTATGTTTCCTTTGGAAAATAGAGTTAATCATTGCCAATGAACAAGGATTATTTTCATGTTCTCACGTATTGGATAAAAAAGTAAAAAATGTTTTTAATATTAATGTGTGCAGTGTGTTTTCCAGTGCCATTTTAGGCCATGCTTCAACCACATATTACTAAGATAAATAAATGTTACGCAGTCAACAATTGTTCAGGTAAATCTCTAATACATGCGATTGTTGTCTGTTATCCTTTAAGTCTCACTTGGTTATAATATGTTTGTTATAAACAATGAGGTTAAAATATGATGTAAAAAATGTATTCACAAAGAGTGTTTGCCATGTTTTTTTCCAACGTCTAACATTTTTGTGCAACATATTACTTAAAAATGCGCAGATTATCAATTGTCATATGTATACAACAATTAGGGATACATTTAGAAAGCAGTGGGCATTCACTGGTGGTGAATCAATCATTGTCATTTAACCACTTAATTTGATGCTAAATACCATTGTTATGGCAGCAGATAGCTGCCATAACCCTAGTATTTTCAGAAACAGCAGGCGGTCCTCTTTAAGAGAAAAGGGGTCTCTGCGTTGGATTCACCGCATTTTTTTTTCCGGGGGTGGGACAGGCCCCCCCATCACGCTCCAGTCATCTCCGTCGCTTACTGGAGCCGTCGGTAGCGACGGAGACGATTGTGTCCTTTCCCCTGACAGGCCTTGAGCCAAGTGAAGGAAATGGCCCCCACTTGGCTCCATAACATCGAATTTGCTCTATTGTCTTAAATATTTTTTTTTTATTGCACTTTGTAAGGTTTGAGGTCTTTTTGACCCCTGATCTCACATTTAACCCCCCTGGCGGCATTCCCGAGTCTGGCTCTGTACCAAAAGCGGTGTCCCCGAGCCAGACTCAGGATCGCCTCGCGGCAGCCACAGACATGTTACTTACCTTGTCCTTGGATCCTGTGATGTCTCCCCACTGTGTGAGCGAGCGGCGTCCTCGCTCGATTCACACAGTTTCCCTGTGTGCCGCCAATCTCCGTTCCCTGCGACGCTATGACGCACATGGGGCGGAGAATGGCACCAAATTCAAAAAAGTAAATAAACACATTACATACAGTATACTCTAATCTTACATATTACAGTACTGTATGTAAAAAATACACACACCCTTTGTCCCTAGTGGTCTGCCCAGTGTCCTACATGTACTTTTGTATAATAAAAACTGTTCTTTCTGCCTGCAAACTGTAGATTGTCCATAGCAACCAAAAAGTGTCCCTTTATGTGAAAAAAGGTTTTAGAGCAGCTAAAAAACGGCGATATAAAATTAGAATCACTTGCAGAATTGAGCGATATCGATTTGTGGGGAAATTCGTCATAAAAAAAATAAAAGTAATGATAGCGACAATTCTGCCACTGAGCAAATTTCAGTGATTTTGAGTTGATTATATTATTGAATAATTTTTATTATAATTATATTATTATTTGTTATAATTATTTATAATTATTTTTTATATTATAATTTATGATTTTGTTTTTCAAACTTTTTCATACCCGGGATGCCTACTAGTATTGTTTGGAGAGATTTAAGGATTACAGGCCTACAATCGAAAACACCAAATCTCCTTGCAAAATAATGGTACCGCTTTCAGCACCTAAAATCTGAAATAATCATACCGCCAGGGAGGTCATGCTTTTTTTTTCTATTACAAGAAATGTTTACATTCCTTGTAATAGAAATAAAAGTGACCCCTATTTTTTTTTAAAAGGACAGTGTAAAAATAAAAAAATTTAATTAAAATAAATAAGATCTTTTTTTAAAGCTCCCTGTCCCACCGAGCTTGCACGCAGAAGATAATGCATACATAAGTCATGCCCGCATATGAAAACCGTGTTCAAATCACACATGTGAAGGTATTACCACGCGTGTTAAAGCGAGAGCAATAAATATTGCACTAGATTTCCTCTGTAACTTAAAATGGTATCCTGTAGAAATTTTTAGACGTTGCGTTTCGAGATTTTTAAGGGTCAAAGTTGTCCTTATCCTACAAGTGGGCGCAATTTTGAAGAATGACATGTTGGGTATCAATTTACTTTGTGTAACATTATATTTCACAATATAAAAAAATTGGGCTTATTTTGTCTTATTTTTTTAAGTCAAAAAGGTGTATTTTTTCCTAAAAAATTGCGCTTGTATTAACACTGCACAAATACTGTATGACATAAAGTATTGCACTGACCGCCATTTTATTATAAAAAATATACAGTAAAACCTTGGTTTGAGAGTAACTTAGTTTGAGAGCGTTTTGCAAGACAAGCAAAAATGTTAAATATATTTTGACTTGATATACAAGCGATGCATTGATATAAGAGTAGCGCCATGTCACAACTTAGTATACAATAGAAGAGAGACTCCTCTAAGTGTTGCAATATTGTTACATTTAATG
Organism: Rana kukunoris; assembly: GCA_029574335.1. NCBI lineage: Eukaryota > Metazoa > Chordata > Amphibia > Anura > Ranidae > Rana > Rana kukunoris. Next base: position 306,017,411 of record CM056053.1, read on the forward strand.
AAGGTACGACATTTAGAAACTCACATGGTTGATGATTAAAACAGGCACATCTATGTATGCAGGCTTTCAGTGTAAAGCTGTCCACATAGACCATTCCCCACACCACCAATGATGTCATCCCTTCCACGAGCGGTTGAAGCCTCGCTTTCAGATCGCTCTACTGCAAGGTAGTCTTCCCGGTCACGATTGCAGACTGACATCGGTGAGAGCTGGCGGTAAGGAGAATAGTCTATGCTTGACCCCGAATCCCTGCATACTTACATGTGTTTCTTTTAATCATCAACCATGTGAGTTGCTAAATGTACCTTCATTAAATGTAATCATATTGCTACACTTAAGCTGTGTACACACGATCGGTTTGTCCGATGAAAACAGACCTGTTTTCATCGGACAAACCGATCGTGTATGGCCCCATTGGTCTCTTTTCCATCGGTAAAAAAAAATAGAACGTGTTTTAAATTTTTCCTATAGATAAAAAACCGACAGAATCGGCAGTGTGGAACTCCATCGGAGAACAATCCATGCATGCTCAGAATCAAGTTGACGCATGCTTGGAAGCATTAAACTTAATTTTTCTCAGCACGTCATAGTGTTTTACATTCGCAATCTAAGGTTTTACTGTATATTGTTTAGGGGTTCCAAGTCAAAATGATTTTAAACTTGTAAACAACAAGTGTCAAATAGAGGCTAGGTTCTTAAGTGGTTAAAACACATGTACCAGGAAGATTCACTGCTTAATAAATATACCCCTTAAAATGTCTTTGAATTTTTATCCATGGTAAGGGGAAGTTTAAACATTTTTATAATAGTATAAAATATTATAAAAGTAAAAGTTTGTATCAGTTCCTAAATGCTGCCATGGAAAATAAGCAGGACCAGCTTCTCTTTACTTACCTTGGGGTTTTTGGGGGAATATGCCTCAACTGCTGTCAGTACTATCAAAGGCAGCATACACAAAAACAGGTTTACTACCTGTCAATGGGCTACAATGGTCAAATGCAATTATAATTTTGACATTAAATTGAGATGCTTATAACTTTATTCAAAATTAATTGTAGCTCTTGCCATGTATTTGGCCTACTTTAGGCACTCTTCTTGGAAACTACAGTAGACTTTGTTTATGTGTTTTACAAAACAGGTTATTGGAGTCAATTTTGCATTCCATAGTGTTTATACTAGTGAAAATGATGTGTCATGGGCATTTATCCTAACGTATAGCTTATGCCACCCACCCCTCAGTAATGACTAGTAGACTTGTCTCCCTATCCTGCCAATATCCTTGGAATTAGTACAGTACACCTAAGGCAGAGGTGTATGTGACAGCCAATGGTTCTATCTCTTTTCTCAAATTTTATCATAAAGTGCAATAGCTACAATAGTTAGGCCTGCTGATCCCATAGGGGATCCTCAGCAAACTTGGTAGCTATGCCTTATTTTGCAACCATCTCCAATTTGCAATATACATTTTTAGTTTTAAACACTTATCTTTAAATTTCTGTTCTTGGAAATATTTCCAGTTTTCAATATAGATGGGCTATAGAAAATTACTATTTTTTTCTGCATAATAAATAGCATTTATGAAACTCTTATACGTTACGACAATTTAAGCTGATAGCCTTTACTTCTTTTCCAACGTTGTGACTATGGTCGGCAACAAGAGTCACAGTTTGTGTTCCATATACTGTAGGATCCTGACATTTATGAACATTTATGAACCACCTACTTAGAATGTATCTACTCTTTATAGATGTACAAGAACAGAGCTATACACTGCTGATCAAACTGGGACACCACACTGCTGTTATTCAAAACATCAGTTACGTGTTTGACATCTGCATTTACCATAATGTAACTCACTGCCTAAAAACAGACAATATTACAAAAATATAAATGTTTTAAATATCCTTCTAGAAATTGACCCTAAATGTATTCTTTACTTTCAAGAGGATGTACATCTCTGATAGCATATTCTTTGTATTATTGATTTTTGTTGTAACATTATTTAACATAATGTAGAATGCTTGCTAGTGCTATAGCAAAAGCATTTAGCATAAAAAAAATAAGCATATGGAAAAAAAAATAGCATATGAATATAAAGATTTACAAATAATATCCAAAATATCTTACAAGATAAAGTGAAATTGATACATACAAAATTTCGGTCATTTTGGCAAAAACTAGATGTTATGCGATTTTGTTATGTGATTTTGTTTTCCTTTTCTGAGGTGAGGGGTAGCATGCATGCACGCTGCAGCCTAATACGTAGCTACATATAGAAACATATCAAGGGATCAGCCTGTCTTGCTTAAATAATGTTGTCATTGGGCCAAGATCTGTGAGAAGGCCATGACCATGAGCAACAAATTAGCAAATCATTTTAGAGGAATTTTACTTTATTTCATTATCTGACAATTCTTTTCTATTTAAGAGAAAGCATTGATGTACTTTAACCACTTCAGTACCGTGGCTGTTTTTCAGATTTGGTGTTTACAAGACTAAAACAGTTTTTTTTGCTAGAAAATTACTTAAAACCCCCAAATATTATATATATTTTTTTCTAACACCCTAGAAAATAAAATGGCGATCATTGCAATACTTTTTGTCACACCATATTTGCGCAGTGGTCCTACAAGCGCACTTTTTTTGAAAAAAAAACACTTTTTTGAATAAAAAAATAAGACAGCAATAAATTTGGCCCAATTTTTTAATTTATTGTGGAAGATAATGTTACCATGAGTAAATGATACCCAACATGTCACGCTTACAAATTGCGCCCGCTCGTGGCATGGTGTCAAACTTTTACCCTTAAAAATCTCGATAGGCAACGTTTAAAAAATTCTACAGGTTGCATTTTGTGAGATACAGAGGAGGTCTAGGGCTAGAATTATTGCTCTCGCTCCAACGATCGCGGCGATACCTCACTTGTGTGGTTTGAACACCGTTTTCATATGCAGGCGCTACTCACGTATGCGTTCGCTTCTGCGTGCGAGCTCATCGGGATGGGGCACTTTAAAAAAATATATATATTTTTATATATTTTATTATTTTTTACACTGGAAAAAAAAAAGATCACTTTTATTCCTATTACAAGGAATGTAAACATCCCTTGTAATAGAAAAAAGCATGACAAGTCCTCTTACATATGAGATCTGGGGTCAAAAAGACCTCAGATCTCATATTTAGACTAAAATGCAAAAAAAAAAAAAAAAATGAATTGAAACTGTAATTTTTTCAAATGACAAAAAAATGTTTCTTTAAGACGCTGGGCGGGACTGACGTTTTGACGTCACTTCCGCCCAGCAGAGCTATGGGGACGAGTGAGGGACATATTTCCCTCACTTGCATCCCCACACAGCAGACGAGCGGACCCGATCGACTCCGCCGCTACCGACGGCTCCTGGTAAGCGGCTGAGGGCACGGGAGAGCGGCGGGAGGGGCCCTCTCCCGCCGCCGATAAAGTAGATCTCGCTGCGAATCCACCGCGGAGACTGCCGTTATTTTTTACAGAACCGCTCACACTAAAGATGGAAATCTCGGTTGTGGCACCAGCTGCTGCCATTACCGAGATATCCATCTTTAAAGTGATAACGTATAATCTTGATAGGTGGTCTGGAAGTGGTTAAGTAAGTTACTCAGAAAGGTACAAACAAACATACATGTAGGAAGCACCTCAAGTAGTTTCATGGTGGTATGTTACTAAAATTCAACACCAGCTGCCCCACAGTGCTATAGAATGTATTTTTAAAAATAAATAAGTAATAGTAATTATAATAATAATAATATTAATAATAAATACTATAGAAGCACTAGCCATGTCATAAATGTGAGTGGTTGTCACATTGTCATAACATCGCAGAGGAGATTAACAAGTAATTTTTATACTGTTTTGCCACGTACACATGATCGTTTTTCATGACAAGAAAAATGCAATTTTTTAAATTGGTCATTAAAAATGTCCGTGTGTAGGCTCCAGAGCATTTTTCTCAACGTGAAAAATGGCCATTAAAAGTGTAAAACATTCTCTATTTTTTCTCGTCGTTTTTCACATTGTGAAAAAACGGTCGTGTGTAGGCTTTAACGACGGGGAAAAAACGTGCATGCTCAGAAGCAGGTCATGAGAAGGGAAATTTGCATAATCAGCCCAAATGGTGTCGCCAATAGAATGGAACTTCCCCTTTATGGTGCCGTCGCACGTGTTGTACGTCACTGCGCTTTGCTCGAGCATTTTTTTCACAATCGTTTGTATGCAAGGCAGGTTTGACAAGAATCACGTCGAGAAAAACGTTGTTTTTTTTCCATGACATGAAAAATGTTTGTGTGTACGAGGCTTTAGCCTTCAATGATTCAATGTCTACTTACAATGTTCAATTAGGTATAGGGTAGGACCACTTAACATAATTAATAGTTAATAATAAGTTATGGCCTACTACTTACTTTTTTTTAAAGTAACTTTTACCTAACGATAATCTTATATAACCAGCGCAAAGTTTCAGCTAACCATCTACAGCTACAGTATATTAAAAATGAATAACATACTACAGATACTGTATAGAGTATTTTGAATGTTGCATTTTTATATATCTAAAGGACTTAAAAATTTATAATTTGACATTTCTATCCCAATTGTGCACATTTTATGTATTACACAATCTGATAATGTATTACTTGAACAGCATAAATTATGAGACACATGGGTTATAACCTAGGAGCATACATTTACAACTCTAGGTAATCTGGGAGAAAATACAAGAAATTTACATATTTCCATTATGATTTATATATACCTTTGTAAATACACAAAACATATCAGTTCCTATTACATGGCTAAAAAAAAAAAATGTTTCCTTCTCCCCCTCTCTCTTGTTGTACAGCAGCTTTCATTGACTGCACTGACACCTACTGATGACAAGACACATATTCAACTTCATATACAGTACATAGCTCACAATAAATGTAGAAATAAAATATCTTATAAGACTAAAAATGCATTTTAATATACTTTATAGAATCTCTTGAACCTTATCCAATATCTAATATTTATTTTACATGATTTTCATACCCATAATAAAGTAAGTTTATTAGTTTATACTGTGCCTGAATTTTTCAACAAAATTAATTTGCCCTCTCCTATACATATTTGTATTTTCTGAAGTTAAGCGCAGAAATATTTTCCATTTAAATGAATAGTAATACACTGTGTAAAAATATTGCAATAAAAATGCAATGCTACAAAAATATTTTAATACTATATTAGTTTTCATGTTTTAATGAACGTATATCATATGAGATTTTTATTCTTATCCTAAATATAGACTTGAATTCATGATTTGTTGAACTTCACATGTCCATTTGTAATGAACTTACATAAAATCAAAAATAATAGATACTTACATTTATGTTTGTGACCTTGACTTATTTAGATGGCACAGGGCCTGTAAAAAAAATCACAATAACCATAAATTATTATATCATAGCAAACAATTCACAAAAGTTTATTTTATATATTATTTCATGATTTATTTTTTTAAACAACTAATCAAACTGTTAACAATTGCATAGTGTATTTTTTCTGTATCTAAACATTATATGTGTGTTATGTTACTGCAGCAGTAACCTTTACTGCTAAATATGGTACAGTAATAACCATTATTAGCTTTGCAACAACTACTCATGCAACTTTACTGCAAAAAAAGTAATAGACCATTTTAATTATTAAAGTAATTTCTTTATTTTTCTCTAGGTAAAAGTCAATTATACGTCCTAAACTGTGTTTCAAAAAATTATAATTGAGAAACAAATTATATTGATTCTAAAAAAATTATATGCAAATATCAGATGCCCTGCTTGTGGGTCACTTGGTGGCCAAAGATTTCTGGTGAGAGTTGAACCATTATCACTTCGGATGAAACACTTTTTTGAATATTAATTGCACATGTTTGAAAAGTCACGGTGATTGGATATACAGAGGAAATCTGCCTGGACACAATATATTTGATTTTTTACATATGGACTATATATATTTGTTTGTTGATTGATTGTAGAATGTGTTTTTATTAATTTCACATATGCTTCTCTGCGCCCTATATTACTCCACATTTATCTATTTGTATCCACTAATCTAGTGGCTGCATTGACCATTCATCTATTACTTGGTGGCGCCATACCCCCTATATATTTTTCTTATATGCAAATGTATTTATATTTTATTAACATTTATCTAAGAAAATAACAGGTATGCATTAAATGCTTCTGATTTCTAAAAACATATCTGAAAAAATACAAGTAAAAACAGGTATTAAATGTTATATGTAATGGACAACCGTGTACAAATATGGGGGGGAAAAAAACACTGGCCCAGATTCACAGAGCAATTACGCCTGTCTAACTGGTGTTAGACTGGAGTACTTTCGACTTACGGGCGTTTTTTAGCTAGTCGAAATCCTCAAACCATGAAAAGACACCTGCGGGCTTCAATTCGACTGGATTACGTGTTAGTACGCCTTCAGATCTACGCTGCAAGAAAATTGCGGCCACTGGGCGGACTTCCTGTTGTTTTTCGCCGTCGGGGTATGCTAATGAGCTTTTGCCTGCAATCCAAGAAATTTCGCACTTCAAACGCAATCTCTTACGGCACCTTTAGTCATCTTTTTTTTGCGTATCACTATACCAGCCTTTTACCTCCTCTAATATTAGACAGCCCATGTTAAGTATGGCCGTCGTTCCCGCGTCGAATATCAACGTCTTCCGACGTCTTTTATTATTTTTAAACGTAAGTCGTCCGGGAATAGGAATGTTCGTAAACGCCGCTACTCAAACAACGAATGACGTCACAACGTGATTTCGCGCAATGCGCGGCGGGAAATTCCTGAACAGAGCATGCGCAGTTCGATCGCCGCGGGGACGCGCTTAATTTAAATGCTTCACGCCCCCTAATCACGTATTTCGATTGCGCGGCGAGAAATAGACTACGACACCGTAGCGTACGCGCAAAAAACTATCAGAATTCGGTGTAAAGCCTGGTGAAATACGGCAGCGTAGCGTATTTCGATTACGCAGCGGAATATTACATCTATGTGAATCTGGGCCACTCTTTTTACCATACGTTAATATTTTATTCTGCATGTAATTTACATTGGTAAAAATATATGTGGCTTTGTTTTATACAAACATTTTTAAAGTTAACAACATTAAGTAGCATGTTCTGATGTATGCAGTTAAACAGTCTAACACGGCCAGGAAATGCTAACATGCTTTTTAAAAGAAATGTATAACAGTACCCTTTTTTTTAATGGATTGTCTGAGCATACTTTTACTGTTGTAATCACTCTTAATACATTTTATTCACTTCATTTATTTTGTTACTCACTAGTGCCACCATATGGAATTAGATCAGAATTTAACATAGACAATTAACAATTTTAAATTTATTTTAAAAATAAATATATTGAGGTATTAAAACACTTATGTAAGAAAATGTATCAAGTGTGAATATTTGTTTTTCATCTGTGACAAGACTTTGATTCTCTGACAATGCACTTTTGAATATTAATATTAAATTATCAATGAAATTGTTTATGTATACATCAAGTAACTGAAACTCATATGTTTTACACATAGTGAACTATATTGAACTTTAATACTTTAGATTATACTACTTTATAAAATGTAAAGCTGTTTTTTTTTTTTTTTTATTTGAGAAATTACGTTTACATTAATATGTTTTAATGGTTTAATGATAATACTGTGCCGTGATTATAAAGTGTATATTTTACTTAAGTAAGTAACTTAAATAACAATGATCTGTATTACCAAAAGTCCACAAACCCATTTATTAATTTTTCACAGAGGAATCAGAAAGTTTGCATCTACTTTGTAGCTATAGACAGCACAGATAGTTCATTGGTAATGAACATATCTGCTTCGATTGGCTCCACTGCCAATCTAGAAAATATCAAACCAATCATCTACTTTGCATGTTGGATTATCGGGTGTTAGCATTAGGATGTATGTGTAGCCAAAGATTTTTATTTTGATAGTTAGGAAAGGGTTAAAAGCCATTTCAGCCTATTTTTGCCATCTGTGTCCTATCAGGGAATTCTTTATTTTACTATTCTATCCTAGAGACACAATAGGAAGTAAATAGAAATCTTTACGAAGTGAGTGGAATTCCCCTCTTAGACAGTTGTCACAGGAACAGGTGTCATCATTGAGAGATTTACTCTCTCCTCCTGTTCTGGTGACATCTGTAAAATTTTGATTATGGTTATCAGGACAAATTGGGAAGGTGAACATACCAATCAAGAACACAAACAACAATAAAAAAAGCTGAGTGGTGTTCTAATGTGTCTTTGTTTTATCTGGAAAAAGCACACCATTTTAGAGCTCAATCATGCTTTCCAGTTGTTTGCTGTGGTAATCCAACTCCCCATCTGTATATAACCTGTTTGAATTTTATTCATTCCATAAAAGTTCTAATAAATTAATCTATAGCAGTAAGATTTTCTGTGTCTTGTGTTTGACTATTGGTCCATTTACTCTACGACATTTGGTGATAGGGGCTCATACTGTGGAAGACACCACAAGTGGGTCATAGGGATGAGCCAAACCCCCCCCCCCCCGGTTTGGTTCACACCAGAACATGTAAATAGGAAAAAAATGTATATGAACAAGCGAACACAATTTAGAGTCTATGGGACACAAACATGAAAAATCAAAATTTTAAAGGCTTATATGCAAGTTATTGCCATCAAAAGTGTATGGGGACCTGGATTTTGCCCCAAGGGACATGTATTAATGCAAAAAAAGTTTTGAAAACTGCAGTTTTTTCAATGGTAGTGATTTTAACCACTTCCCCACCGCGCCATAAGCATTTTACTGCTACGGCGCGGTGGAGTTGCTTTGACACGACGTCCCTGGGACGTCCTCGTGCACTTCCGTGATTGCGCGTCCCCTGGGACGCGCTCGCGAAAGTGTCCGTGCTCGCCGGGTCTAGAAGACCCGGCGCATCACGGATCACGGTAAATTGCCGCTGATAGCGGCCGTTTACCACGTGATTGCGCCGTCGAATGACGGCGCGATCACTTGTAAACAAACCGGCGTCATTTGATGATGCCGGTTCCTCCCTCTCCTCCCTCTCCTCCCTCTCCTCTCTGTACAGTGTGTGAGGAGAGGGGGGGCGGGGTGTCAGCAGCTGAGCTGTGGCTGGATCTGTGACAAATGCAGTCACAGATCCAGCCATTCCTCAATCCATCCCAGCTCTGCAATCCCCCAGTACCCTGCATTACCCCAGTACCCTGCATTACCCCAGTACCCAGCAATCCCCCAGTACCCAATAATCCCCCAGTACCCAACAATACCCCAGTACCCAACAATACCCCACAATACCCCAGTACCCAACAATACCCCACAATACCCCAGTACCCAACAATACCCCAGTACCCAACAATACCCCACAATACCCCAGTACCCAACAATACCCCAGTACCCAACAATACCCCAGTACCCAAATACCCCACAATACCCCAGTACCCAACAATACCCCAGTACCCAATAATACCCCAGTACCCAACAATACCCCAGTACCCCACAATACCCCACAATACCCCAGTACCCGACAATACCCCAGTACCCGACAATACCCCAGTACTCGGCAATACCCCAGTACTCGGCAATACCCCAGTACTCAGCAATGCCCCAGTACCCAACAATACCCCAGTACCCAACAATACACCACAATACCCCAGTACCCAACAATACCCCAATACTCAGCAATGCCCCAGTACTCAACAATACCCCAATACTCGGCAATACCCCAGTACTCGGCAATACCCCAGTACTCGGCAATACCCCAATACCCTGCATGATACTTTGCAATACCCCAATACTCTGCAATACCGCCTATGGGGATTTTTAAGTAGCGAAGTTTGGCGCCATTCCACGAGTGTGCGCAATTTTGAAGTGTGACATGTTGGGTATCTATTTACTCGGCGTAACTTCATCTTTCACATTTTGAAAAAAAATCGGGCTAACTTTACTGTTTTGTTTTGTTTTAAGCACAAAACAGTTTTTTTTTAAAAACATGCGTTCAATAAATTTCTGCGAAAATACCGTGCGAGATAAAAAGTTGTAACGGCCGCCATTGTATTCTCTAGGGTCTTTGCTAAAAAAGCATATATAATGTTTTGGGGTTCTATGTAATTTTCTAGCAAATAAATTATGATTTTTCCATGTAGGAGAGAAATGTCAGAATTGGCCTGGGTGTTCCAGAACGCCTGATGGTGCTCCCTGCATGTTGGGCCTCTGTATGTGGCCACGCTGTGTAAAAGTCTCACACATGGGGTATCGCCATACTCGGGAAGAATAGCAGAATGTGTTTTGGGGTGTAATTTGTGGTATGCATATGCTGTGTGTGAGAAATAACCCACTAATATGACAGAATTTTTTTTTTTACAGAATTTTCAGTCGTTTTTGTTTTATAGCGCAAAAAATAAAAAACCCAGAAGTGATCAAATACCACCAAAAGAAAGCTCTATTTGTGTGAAAAAAAGGACAAAAATTTCAAATGGGTACAATGTTGTATGACTGAGTAATTGTCATTCAAATTATGAGGGCACCGAAAGCTGAAAATTGGTCTGGTTAGGAAGGGGGTTTAAGTGCCCAGTGGTCAAGTGGTTAATAATGCTCAACCACTTCCATATCGGGCACTTAAGCACCTTTCTGCCCAAGCTAATTTTCAGCTTTTAGCGCTGTCGCACTTTGAATGACAATTGCGCGGTCATGCTACACTGTTCCCAAACAATTTTTTTATCATTTTGTTCCCACAAATAGAGCTTTCTTTTGGTGGTATTTGATCACTTCTGTGATTTTTCTAAAAAAAAGACAGAAAATTTAAAAAAAAAGTTTTTATTTTTTTCTGTTATTTTTTTGTAAATAAGTAAATTTTCTTCTTTGATTATGGGCACTGATATGGTGGCACTGATGGGCACCGGTGAGGCGGCACTGATGGGCACTGATAGGTGGCACTGATGGGCACTGATAGGCGGCGCTGGTATGCGGCACTGATGGGCACTCATAGGCGGCACTGATGGGCACTCGTAGGCGGCACTAATGGGCACTCGTAGGCGGCACTGATGGGCACTCATGGGTGGCACTGATGGGCACTCATGGGTGGCACAGATGGGCACTGATAGGTGGGCACTGGGCATGGATAGGCACTGAGGGGTGGCACTGATGGACACTGAGGGGTGGCACTGATGGACACTGAGGGGTGGCACTGATGGACACTGAGGGGTGGCACTGAGGGCATTGCTGGGCATTACTTGTTTATCCCAGTGCCCATTTTGCCAGTCAGTGCCCATTTGTGGGCACTGATTGGCATCTTTCTATTTTTATTTTATTTTTACTGCCCCCTTCCCTGGTGGTCCAGTGTGGGCTTCCCCGGTGGTCCAGTGTGGGCATCCGAGGGGGGCTGTGCTGATAAACAATCACCGCAAACCCCCCTGTCAGGAGAGCCACCGATCGGCTCTCCTCTACTCACGTCTGTCAGACGCGAGTGAGGAAGATCCATCAACAGCTTTTCCTGATTACATCATGATCAGCCGTGATTGGTAGACATGTGCAGACTGGAATATTTTGTTTCGTTTTCGTTAGGAAAATACATTTATTTAGTTACTCCCAAAAATCGTTTTGATTTATTTTGTTTTTCGTTGGGGAATAGCTTTCATCCGAAAATCCAATAATACTTGGTTTCTGTCAAATGGTCAAAAGAATATTCGACAGAACGTCGAATCTTTACATCGAATCATACATTTCCATTTGAATATTCCGCCTACAAGAATTCTAATGTTGTATGACTAGTAATAATGTCGAATCTATTTTCTCATAAATCGAAATCTAATCTCTGTAATGTCTAATCTATTATTTCTATAGTGTCGAATCTTTTCCCTATAATGTCGAATCTCTATATATCGAATTTTTACCGCAACGAAAATGAAAATAAAGCATTTTTTATGTCGGATCTTTCGGTTTTCGTTTCTTGCGCCTTCGTTATCGTTTGTTAAAGCGATAACGAAAAAAACTGATTTTCGGACGAAAATGCATTCTAACGAAAAAGAATGCACATGTCTAGTGATTGGACACGGCTGATCATGTGGTAAAGAGCCTCCGCCGGAGGCTCTTTACTGAGATTGAAGATGTAGGGTGTCAGACTGACACCCCGCATCACCGATCGCCGCGATGCGCGCCTACACGGGCATGCGCCGGAATGTAATCCTGCAGGACGTTAATAGACGTCCAGTCAGGATTTCACAACCACTTCCCGGAACGTCAATTGTCTATTGACCGGGCGGGAAGTGGTTAAAGTGAAACAATAAAAATGAAAAATTCCTTTAAATATCATGCCTGGGGGGTGTCTTTAGTTCGCTTGTAAAGTAGCGCATGTTTCCCATGTTTAGAACAATACTACAGCAAAATTACATTTCTAAAGGAAAAAAGTAATTTAAAACTGCTCGCGGCTGTTATAAATTGTCGGGTCCCAGCAATATAGATAAAAATCATTTTAAAAAAAGGCATAGAGACCTGGTGTCACGTACCTTGTGGTTTGAGCCCAAATTGCAGAGGGAGGCCTCCCTTACAGCTCCCACTCGCGCCCCCCTGGTAAGGTAACAGAAGGCACAGGAGTGAGGAGTGGTATGAGTGCCTGGCTGGATCAACAGCGGAGAAAGTCAGTTCAGATCAGGGGCGTATCTAGGGTATGGCAGCCATGGAAAGTGCCATGGGCGCCATATGAAGTGGCGCTGGTGAGTGGCTGGGCAGCAATGCACTTACCAGGGTCTGATGGTCTCTTCTTCCCTCCATGCTCCCGAGCATAGGCTGGATCTCCTTTTCAGCACCTTTGCTAATGGACAATGGCAGCGCTGCAAGTGGGACTATTTCTAATTTCTTACTCCTGTGAGTGCAGTCACTGGTCATGGAGTAAGCAGGCAGCTGTATTTCCTGACGCTACCTCTATAGTTTCGGCTACAGCAGCCCTGACAGCTGAATATCACTCCTCCGCCTGCTTTCAGGGATGCTATAGCCAGGACTATATCGGTGGCATCGGGCCGGTGTATTTCTCGACAGGACACCTGGACTGTGGACTCAGGCAGGAGATGTCTCCTCACAGGCCTTCTGACTCGAGGTCCTATCAGTGCAAAAGCAGAGCCCAGCCACCTGCCCAGCAGGAGGGACGGCTGTACTGCCAGTGCCTTATGCTGAGACTGATACTCTTGATTAAGATGCAGGCACATTTGTCATGCTTTCCCCTCTCCCTGCAGGCCATGGCTCCTTTTTAGTCTAAATCATATTTTTTGGGCCCCATGAGATCAAACACAGGGGCCCAGGAGGCTGTAAAATGGAGGGATTATTTTTTCTAACTCGGCTTGCTGGAATATCACTGCTTGTATGTAGTTTATGGCAATAAAGGCTCTCCCATTCCATCTGGTCGGATTGGCAGCGCACAAAGAAGGAGGAGGAACATCAGTTTCTTCCTCTATTCTGTGAAAACTGAGGCCATAAGTTATGAAGATTTCATCACTTCCAGTATCGGTTCTGCATTTACCTGGCTGGTACCAGATAAGAAAGCAGCCAATAAGCCTTGTAGGGCAGAGGAGGGATCAATGGGTCTAACAAACCCCAGATTTCTCCATAAAGAGGATATGTCACTACCCAAGGTATCACAAGGGATGATAAATATCACTTGAAGACAGCTGAATTATTTTTTTAGGTTAGGGCAGGGCCAGGGATGGGGACAGGGGTGGGGTCAGGTAGGCTGTAGGGGGCCCCATGATATCTAACAGCGGCCCTGGTCTCTGGTAAGGAGGTCGTGGGGGCACAGACTCTGGCAGTGGCTGGGTTTGTGCAGCACTGCAGCAGGCAGGGAGAGAGGGTGTCCTCTTGTATATCAGTGCAGTCATCATTCTCAGTCACACTGTATGTGGGGGACTGGGGAGCAGAAGATAAATAACAGCACAGCTTACTATGCTGAAATTTGTAGTCCCGTGGAGGTGGTGAAATGCTCACACATACTGTGGAGGGAGGGCTGGTCATATAAAGTAAAAGGCTCTGTGCTGTTACAGGGCTGCCAAGGCTGACCTGACCCATGTCTAGAAATACTTATTGTCTGGCACACTGCTTTAAGGGGGAACTCTGCAGAATCTGGGGTAAAGGGGACCGCTGATGTAAGTGGGATCTCTGGACACTGTGATAACCAGATACCCCCTCACATCAGAGGTCCCCCTACATCCCAGTCTGCAGAGATTCCCTTTGTGTCAGAGTTCCCCCCTTACAGTGTATATAAAGATGACACCAGAGTCCACAGCATTCTTTAGATCGGATTTTACAGCGTAAGGGGGAACTCTGTGGATTCCAATGTAAGAAGGGCTCTCTGGGAACTCCAAGGGGGGAACTGTGATATAAGATGTAACGCTATTGATTCTGGTGTAAGGGGTAATTAAAATGCTTGACTTGTAGTTTCTTTAGCTGTTTTTTTTTTTTTTTTAAGGTTATCTGAAAGATGGGTTTCAAATGTTTTGACAGGGGCGCAGTTTCAGTGCTTGCCATAGGCACCATTTTCACTAGATATGCCTCTGGTTCAGAAGTTCAGGAATCCCTTGCAGGTGACAGGAAATAGCAGCAGGAGGGTAGACCAGAGCTGAAGTACTGGACTGGAACAGGGAACAAGAACCGCTGGTAGGTTAGAAGGCTGGAACTGAAGTGCTGGACTTGGAACCAGAAATAGAACAGCTGACAGGTAGCAGGCTGGAACAGGAGTACTGGACTGGAACCAGGAACAGACAGCTGGCAGGTTAGCAGGCTGTAACCAGAATACTGGACTGGAACTAGGGACAGACTGGAGTACACTAAAAGCACTCAGGCAGGCCGGGTCGGATATCAGACGGACAGCAGAGAAACCAGAGGAACAAGCATGAGAGTAGTCAAAAGCAGGCCAGAGATCAGGTGCAGGCAGATAGCTGGGATAGTCACATTACAGATAGGATAGCGGGGTATTCACAGGTAAATCCCAAATCAGGTTTAGGCACACGGAACGCTGAAGAGCAGACAGTGAACTTTGTATGTGACAGGCAGGTTTAAATAACTTGCATGGCACCAACAGAGGTGCACGTGTGCGCATGTGTACTCACGCGCATGCGCAATGACGCCCGCAAACGAGCGCCAGTGAGTCTGGAGCACTTGTTACTGCCAGGATCTTCCTGAAACCTGGGTCCTGCCCCAGGGGACATGTATCAATGCAAAAAAAGTTTTAAAAACTGCAGTTTTTTCAGGAACAGTGATTCTAATAATGCTTAAAGTGAAACAATAAAAATGAAATAGTCATTTAAATATTGCGCCTGGGGCATGTCCTTAGTATGCCTGTAAAGTTGTGCATTTTTCCCATGTCTAGAACACTACCACAGCAAAATGACATTTCTAAAGGAAAAAAAAGTAATTTAATACTGCTCGAGGCTGTAATGAATTGTCGGGTCATGGCAATATATACAAAAATCACCCCCCCCCCCGGTTTATTACCAGGCCCTTTGATATTGAGGGGAACCCCACACCAAAATTAAAAACAAAAATGGTGTAAGGGTCTCCCAAAATCCATACCAGACACTTATCCGAGCTCGCAAACCTGTCAGACCCAGAAAAAGGGGGGACGAGAGAGTGCCCCCCTCCTGAATCATACCAGCCCACATGCCCTCAACATGTGGAGGGCCATTTTGGGTCCCCCAAAACACCTTTTCCCCATGTTGATGGGAACAAGGGCCTCATCCCCTCAACCCTTGCCTGATATTAGACATGTGCACAGAAAAAAAAATGTTTTTGTTCTGTTTCGTATCGTTCCGTTTTTTCGTTTTCGTTCGTTTTTCGTAAGACGCCCGTTTTCCTGTTTGTTCCCGTTCGTTTTTCGTATGACACGATTTTTTCGTATTCCGATCGTTTCGTATTTTCGTTACTGTTTTATTTTCGTACATGCGGGATGGTTCGTTATTCTGTTTAATTCATGTTCGTTACTTGTTAGGCAATAATTTTCGTGAATTTTCGTCAATGATTTGCAGTATCTTGAAACCCTTTTCTTTTGCTATTTTCAGTCGTATGTTCATATGACATCTATAACAAAAGATTTGCATTCTGTATTTTAAATTCCTTTTTTCTGTTCGTATTTTGGATTCAAAATACAGCATGCAAATCTTTTGTTATAGATGTCATATGAACAACGAACATAGGACTGAAAACAAACAGAAAAAGGATTGAAACAAAATACAGCATGCAAATCTTTTGTTATAGATGTCATATGAACAATGAACATAGGACTGAAAACAAACAGAAAAAGGATTGAAACAAAATACAGCATGCAAATCTTTTGTTATAGATGTCATATGAACAATGAACATAGGACTGAAAACAAACAGAAAAAGGATTCAAACAAAATACAGAATGTAAATCTTTTGTTATAGATGTCATTTTTGTTCTTTTGCCGTTTTCATTTTGTCGTTTTTTTCCGTCTGATCATTCGTTCGTATTTGCGGTTGTTCGTTATGCGGCTCATTCGTAATCTCGTAGTTTTCGTATTTTGGTGCTTTAATTTTTTCGTACGTACACATTATCCTGCGGGTACGAAAATGAAAATTTTCGTACGAAAATAACATTCGTACGAACGGGAATGCACATATCTAGTGGTTATGGGGGTCTGCCGGATGGGGGCTTATCAGAATCAGAAACCTACCCCCTATGTGAATGGGTATCGGGTGCATTGTACCCCTACTCATTCACCAAAAAAAAATCAAAAATAGTAAAAATGACAGTAGACAATTTAAGAAAAGCCACGTGACGTCAGAGGAAGGCAGGATCATCTGTTTACATCACTGGGTGGCCCCACTCTCATCTATATAACACAGGGATCCTCAAACTACGGCCCTCCAGATGTTGTAGAACTACACATCCCATGAGGCATTGTAACACACTGACATTCACAGACATGACTAGGCATTATGGGAATTGTAGTTCCTGAACAACTGGAGGGCCGTAGTTTGAAGACCCATGATATAACAGCTGTCATCGCAAAGAGGATTCAGTCTGCAGGAGCCTCCCATAGAGGTGGAGTTGTTGCATTTTCTTTGGTTCATCGGGCGGTGTGATCAAAAATGAATGGACATCGCGGGACAACATGGTTGACTCCTGCAGACTGAATCCTCTTCACGATGACAGCTGTTATATAGATGAGAGTGGGGCCACCCAGTGTTGTAAACAGATGATCCTGCCTTCCTCTGACGTCACATGGCTTGTCTTAAATTGTCTACTGAAATTTTTACTATTTTTGACACTTTTTTTGGTGAATGCGTAAGGGTACAATGTACCCGATTCCCATTCACATATGGGGGACCAGGATCTGGGGATCCCCCTGTTAAAGGGAGCTTTCAGATTCCGATAAGCCCCCTACCTGCAGACCCCCACAACCACCGGACAAGGGTTGTGGGGATGAGGCCCTTGTCCCCATCAACATGGAAACAATGTGTTTTGGGGGACCCAAACAGGTTTTTGGGGGGTGCATTTTCATGGTCATGTGACACTGTACCCAAACAAAATTAACGTCCTTTTTTTCCCATCATGTCTGGGAGGCGAGCAAGAAGATGCAGATGTTCCCATGCCACTATGAGAGGGCCAGAAGCATATGTGTCCACAGGCAAAGGTGGGCTCGATCCGTCTTTAGGCAGGGCACCATTTTCTCTGTTTAGTGGTGTTGCCTTTGCTATCCAGCCACAGCATGCAGGGGAGGTGATGGACTGGCTTACTAAACCATCCTCATCCTTCTTATCTTCTATCACCCAAGCAGAGTAGTCCATCGCAGCTGCCAGAATGGCTTATTCTGCCTCCTTGTCCACAGCTACTCCATAGCTCCATTATCATGGATGGAGGAGTAAGATGAGTTATTTGAACATCCACTCGAATCAGCCACTTGCTCCTTTTTATTAAAGTTATGCATCATAAAAGGCATAAAAAACGATAGAAACTAAAAAAAACAAAACACAGAAAAATCACAAATCCTGAGAGACTCAATCGTAATCTACATATAAAGTGATGACTTTGCCCAATCATGGCTCAGTGCTCATAGTCATACCCCACACCAACGCTGTATCCTGGCCTAGGCCAACAAGGCCAAGGCCTAGGGCAGCACTTTTCAAGGGGCAGCACGGAAGAAGTCCCCGCTGGCTTGTCTTATGGGGCAGACTGGGCTGAGAGGTAATGCAGATGCATTTCACCAGTAAGCGTACGGAATTCCGCCACTGTGGGGTGATGCTATCATCCTGGACCACAAACCTTCCTCACTGTGCAATATGTTTCTGCTGCACCATTGGCATGGTTGTGTTTTCTTAAGCCACGTACACACGATCGGTTTGTCCACTGAGAACAGACTGTTTTCATCGGACAAACCGATCGTGTGTGGGCCCCATCGGTTTTATTTCCATCTGTGTAAAAAAATAGAACATGTTTTAAATTTTTCCTATGGATAAAAAAACGATTCAAAAATCCGATCGCCTGTGTTGTACTCCATCGGAGAAAAATCCAAGCCTGCTTAGAATCAAGTCGACGCATGCTCAGAAGCATTGAACTTAATTTTTTTTCGGCTCGTCGTAGTGTTGTACGTCACTGCGTTTTGGGATGGTCGGATTTTTAACTGATGGTGTGTAGGTAAGACTGATATAAGTCAACTTCATCGGATATCCAACAAAAAAATCCATCGGATTAGATTCCATCAGATATCCGATCATGTGTACAGGGCATAAGTCCTCTCCATAAAATGATCAGAAATTTGTGCTTAAAATAGAACTATAGGCAACACTTTTCTTTTTTGTTTTGGATAGAGTAAGGTGGTGTTGTAGCCCCTGTCAGTTTATTTTTTACCATTCCTGTTTCATTGCAGAGATGTCTCTTCACTTCCTGCCCCATAGCCGAACAAGTGAGTGGAAAACTATGCAAATTAAAGGAATTCATTGCCCCCCCAGGCCCTCAGAACACCCCGCTCGAAAACTTCAGGGCGGGTCTTAAATAGAAAGAGGTGTGACTTTGTCAGAAAGGGGTGGGTAATATTTAAATTCGGGGGTGCACAAGTTTAGTCAGGCCTAGGGCAGCTGTCATGTACCAGGTGTGACCAGAACTGTGTAGCTAGCAACAGAGGAACACCAAACACATATAAGTGAAAATATCATGATTTATTTAGGTAAGTCAATAATATAAATACAACCACCTCCAATATGACACAGTGCAACAAACCAACCAACAGACAGAGACCCACAAATAACAACAGCCAGATATGTACAATAAATGGGAAATGCCAGAATCATAAACAATAGCCAGGCCAGGGTCATACACAGCAGATCGGCAGATGAACAAAGGGATATTCCAGAAACATAAACGTAAGCCAGACCAAGGTCATACGCAGGGAGCTCAGCAGATGGGGTAAGGAACACAGGACAGGGAGAGGATGGATGGTCAGGACAGGGGGACAGAATCAGGAACTCAGGTAGCAGATTTCAGGAACAGGTTTGGATAATCAGGCAGCAGGTACAGATCAGGGCACAAGGACAATACCAGGGCAAGGTATGTTTGCAATTGCCAGGTATTTATAGGAATGCCTGTAATTGGCCTCAAGTCACACCTGAGCGCAAAAGGTGCTGTCTGCTCCACACTGCCAGGATCCATCCGCTGGTGGACACCAGTACTGCGGCCCAAGGATAACATAACACCAGCAGGCAGAAGTTCCCCTGACAGTTCAAAACTGCCAGGAGACACCTGCTGGTGGACCTCAGTACTGCATGCCAAATGATAGATATTACCAGCAGATGGAACCTTTCCTGACAGCAGCACAAAACCTAAATACACTACTGCCCCACACTATATAAGGTTCCTTTTCACAGGAACCTTTTGCAGTGTATTGTTGAAGTGTAGTTAGAGCAAGGCTCTGTTTGCTACTAGCAAATTAGTGTGTTTTTGTGACTGTGTAGAGTGTGAGTCTAGTGTTAATGTAGCATTACATACATTTAGGGCTGTATGCAATACTGTATACCCCTGTATACCCCTTTTTAAATGTTTTGGTTGCTTTTTTGGTCTTTGGTTTTTCGTCATGTGCCTGTCCCCTGTTTTTAAATTGTCAGTTTTTCTGACTGCAAAGCTGTTGTTCCCCTTTTTTTTATTATTATTTTTTTTATAGTTTTTACATTTCTGTCAGTGGCAGTCCTCTATTTAACCATTTGCCTACTGGGCACCTTTACCCCGTTCCTGACTAGGTAAATTTTAAGCTTTCAGCATTGTCACAATTTGAATAACAATTGCGCAGTCATACAATACTGTTACCAAAATACATTTTTATATATATTTTTTTCACACGAATAGAGCTTTCTTTTGGTGGTATTTATTCACCACTGTTTTTTTATTTATTTGCTAAATAAACAAAAAAAGACAGAAAACTGATGTGCACTAATGAGGCTGCACTGATGGGCATTGATGGGCACAGATAGGCTGCACTGATGGGCACTAATAATGTGGCACTGGTAAGCACTGATGAGGAGGCACTGGTGGGCAAAGATGAGGCTGCACTGATAGACAGCAATGATGAGCACTGATAGGTGGCACTAATGGGCACTGATAGGCAGCACTGATGGGCACTGATATGCGGCACTGGTAGGTGACACTGATAAGGGACACTGATGGGAGGGCACTGATTGACAGCACTGGTGGACTCTGTTTAGACTGCACTGATAATCGGGACACTGATAGTCAGTGCTCTGAATATCATTGCACATGTCCCTTTTAGAGAAGCCGATTATCGTCTCTCTTCTCCTCCCCTCATGCTGTCAGAGTGCTGATAACTGGCTTCTATTTACATCTGTGATCAGCTGTGATTGGACACAGCTGATCATGTGGTAAAGAGCCACTGATTGGCTCTTTACCTCAATCTGCTGACAGCAGTGTCCTCTGGACATTGCGATCACAGAGTGTGTCACCCGCACCCATCCATGGGGGTGTGTTGGGTGCAATCATAGGAGGCCATCATATGAAGGCCACCCAAAACTAGCCATCTGCACTGTAGCGGTCATTCATCTATAGCATTCGGCAAGTGGTTAAAGTGCACCAAACACCACTTTTGATTGAATAAAGTGCATCCAATGACACATTTCCCAGTATATATTAAATTTAGGTCATAAGCCTCTGGGAGGTCAGCAAGGAGAGGCAGACGTCCCCATGCCACAAAGAAGGGGCCAGCAGTGTCCTCAGGCAGGACATGTTTGTTTCTATTTAGTGATGTTTCCCATGCTATGCAGCCACAGCATGCAGAAGAGGTGATGGACTGGCTTACTAAACCATCCTCATCCTCTTCATCCTCTATCACCCAAGCAGAGACTAGTGTGCATTCCACCACAGCTGCCAGAGCAGCTTATTCTGCCTCCTTGTCCACAGCTACTCCTGCCATAGCCCCAACATCATGCATAGAGGAGTCAGCTTAAATATTTTAACACAGTGTCAGCCACTTGCTTCTTGACCATGCACAGACATTACTTGTGTCTGATGTTGGTTCTGAGGTTGAGGAAGGGAGTAACATGAGCCTACAGAGAGGGGAGAACACTGATAAACAACAAATTGGCAGTCTTGTTCCCCCAGCCACAGCATATTGCCATGTTGACTCCAGTGATAAGGATGGATGATGACAAAGTCCCTGACCATTTTTTTTTTATTGTTAATCTTGGCCTGTTTGTACTATAATTTGTATTTTATACTGCTTGCTCACTGTGGGCAAAAACTTTGCATCCAAAGTCTCACAAAGAGACACCAGAATGTATCCAAAAAAATCTCTAATCTTGTTCTGAGTGTACTAAATTGCGGCCTTGCCTCATCAGACAGACATGCTCCCCAAGCTGTTGTTTACAAAATAAAGAAAGCTTGCAGGGAAAATCCCACTAATACACAGCTCCTTTATCTGCAAAGTAGAGCGCGTCCTGACTCTCCTGTAGTCCAAAGGAGGGGGCGAGCACGACACTCCACACCAGGGAGAAAGCCTTGCAATACTGTGTGGAGTTACAGACAGAAGAACAGGAAGTGAGGATTTCTCAGAAGAAATAAGGACATTTAAAAGCAAAATCGAAGGATGAGGTAAGTGAAGGAGGACTGCACTAAGGTAAAGGAAGCTATTTAGGAAAAAAAAATTGTACCTTTACAATTCCTTTAAGCACTTCACCCATGAAAAGTATGCTTTCCAAGTGGGATGGTAGACCTTGCAAAAGGCTGATTTTCAAACCTTTAGGAGCATAGGAATAACATATTCAGATAAACATCTGTTTCCTAGGACCTCAGCTTTAACGGCCATGCCATTAAAGCAAGCAAGCGACTGTGAGGCAGGTTGGTAAATAATTTCTTAGGAGAAGAGATCAAACGTCCTGGGAAAGCCCATGGAGAGGCTGCTAGGAGTCTGATGAGGTCAGAGAACAACACTCACCTGGGCAAGTTGGGTGCAATGAGTATCACCGGAATTCTCTCCCTCTAAATTTTGTGGAACAGATGATGGAGGAGCTTCAGAGCAGGAAAACATAAACCAGATTGAACTGATGAAAGCATAAACTGTCATAGCCAGAATGTTTCTATACACTATATTACCAAAAGTATTGGTACGCCTGCACATGAACTTTAATGGCATCCCAGTCTTAGTCCATAGGGTTCAATATTGATTTGGCGTGGTTACAGTACATCAGAGGAGTTGTTGCTGACAGGCTGTTCAAGAGCTGTTTGTTTTTGTTTGTTGCTTGTAAAAGTGTCTAAAGCTTTTACAAGCTTTTAGGCGCTTTAACAGACATCAAGCTCTTGAGTGTTAATTAATTTAATTGTCCAGAATAAATCATTTATTCTGGCCATTGAAATTAATTATTGCTCGAGAGCTAAACGCACCTAGCGTTTAGGTGCATTTGTCAGCTTTTTGTAACACCAAGCATTTTTTCTGTGCAAACTCTGCGACTCCTGAACACACTGGCAGTTTTTTCCTGCCTTTAAACTCTCCTTCCACTAATCCCACGTACACACGATCATTTTTCGGCATTAAAAAACGTTGTTTTTAAAAAATGTCATTTGAAATGATCGTGTGTGGGCGTCACATCATTTTTCGGGTTCTGAAAGACAATTTTTTTTTTCCTGAACAAGCTGCATTTTTTAACGTTGTTTTAACCACTTAAGGACCGCCTACTGTACATTTACGTCAGCAGAATGGCACGGCTGGGCACATCAACGTATATATACGTTGGTTTCTAGTACCCAGCTGTGGGTCACGGGCGCGCGCCCGTGACCCAGTCCAAAGCTCCGGGGCGATCGGTCCCTGGAGCTGAAGAACGGGTAGAGCCGTGTGTAAACACGGCTTCCCCGTGCTTCACTGTGGCCGCAGCATCGATCACGTCATCCCTGTTATAGGGGGACGTGATCGATGACGTCACACCTACAGCCACACCCCCCTACAGTTGTAAACACACACAGGGAACACAAAAATCCTACAGCGCCCCCTTGTGGTTAACTCCCAAACTGCAACTGTCATTTTCACAGTAAACAATGCAATTTAAATGCATTTTTTGCTGTGAAAATGACAATTGTCCCAAAAATGCGTCAAAATTGTCCGAAGTGTCCGCCATAATGTCGCAATCATTAAAAAAAATCGCTGATTGCCGCTATTAGTAGTAAAAAAAAAAAAAAAAAAAAAAAAAAAAAAGCAATAAAACTATCCCTTTATTTTGTATATAAATTTTGCGAAAACCAACCGATAAACGCTTATTGCGATTTTTTTTACCAAAAATAGGTAGAAGAATACGTATCGGCCTAAACTGAGGAAAAAAAAAATATATATATATTTTGGGGGGATATTTATTATAGCAAAAAGTAAAAAATATTGCATTTTTTTCAAAATTGTCGCTATATTTTTGTTTATAGCGCAAAAAATAAAAACCGCAGAGGTGATCAAATACCACCAAAAGAAAGCTATATTTATGGGTAAAAAAGGACGCCAATTTTGTTAGGGAGCCACGTCGCACGACCGCGCAATTGTCAGTTAAAACGACGCAGTGCCGAATCGCAAAAAGGGGCAAGGTCCTTTAGCAGCATTTTGGTCTGGGTCTTAAGTGGTTAAACTATGTCGTTTTTCGGGTTGTAAAAAATGATCGTGTGTGGGCTAAAACGATGTTAAAAACCCGCGCATGCTCAGAAGCAAGTTATGAGACGGGAGTGCTCGTTCTGGTAAAACTATTATTCATAATAGTGTAAGCACATTCATCACGCTGTAACAGACAGAAAAGCACGAATCGTCTTTTACTAACAAGGAATCAGCTAAAGCAGCCCAAAGGTGAATGGAACTTCCCCTTTATAGTGCCGTCATACGTCACCGCGCTTTTCTAGAGCATTTTTTTTTAAACGATGGTGTGTGAGCAACGTCGTTTTAATGATGAAGTTGGAAAAACATTGTTTTTTCTACATGCCGAAAAACGTCGTTTTTTCTCATGCCGAAAAATGATCGTGTACACGTGGCATCAGAGCTGCTAAAAGCCTATGTGCATGGACAAATAGGCTAACATGCAAGGGAGTTTAGAGGCAGAAAAAAAAACGTCAGACGTCCCAAGGAGCAGCTGGTAAAACATCCAGTATGCATGAGGCCTTAGTAATTTTTTGTTTTTATCTTGAAACCATTTTTTCCATAACAAAAGGGTAAAAAAAATTGACACACAAACTGAACAACACGAAAAAATGTTGTAAGTATGTATAAACCACTAATAAAATAGTATGTTATTTAGTAATGAATAGTGTTGCGCTGTTAAAAGTGGCATCAGAGGATATATTACAAACAACATAAAAATGGAAAATTGTATCAAATACTTACCGTAATTTTCCTTTCCTGATGCCAAGACATGGCAGCATACATATGATAGAGCCCCGCCCCTATATCCACCCACAGGACACGTTTAACTCTCTATAAAACGCTGACTGAGAGCTAACTCCCACATTCTCCGTATAAAGTACAATGATCAGAGGGAAGGTTCATATGCTGCCATGTCTTGGCATCAGGAAAGGAAAATTACGGTAAGTATTTGATACAATTTTCCATTTTCCTGACGCCAGACATGGCAGCATACATATGATACATGATGAGCTTTTTAGAGGGAGGGTTTAATGCTGTAAACATAGGGCCAGATTCAGCAACACTTGCGCTGGAGTATTTGGATATGCGCCGCGTAACTGTGCTGATGCGCCGATGTTTCTATGTGCCCGTACCCACCAAACTAGATGCGCCCAATAACGGCTCATTTGCGACCGGCGGAACGTTCCGACGCCAGAGTATCGTCAGCGTTTATTTTCCCTGCAAATATGCAAATGAGGGATTTTTCACAATTCACGAACGGATTAGCACCATACGCTGGCTACATGCGCCGCGCGTATCTGGTCCGTCCGGCGCAAAGTTATTTCTACAAAAGGCTGCTTTATCTTTACTCCAGACGGTCACAGGTCAGCAGGAGAGCAGCTACAGCAGCGTTACCGACGATAGGAGCTAGCTGAGCACCCCCACTTGCAAGGACAACACCTCTGTGTGCCAACATGCCAGGGGCACTCGTGGTCCTAGAACTACTGATGGGTCCCCTGGAACCAAGAAGGCGGGCACGTGAGAGGATATACCGCACACGTATGAACCTCTTTGGCATGGGGGATGAGGAGGTGTATCGCCTATTCAGATTCAGCCCAGATGCAATACTTGAACTAACCACAACCCTGCAGGATGACATCACCAGCCCAACACACCGATCACAAGCAGTGCAGCCACTGGTGAAGGTCCTGGCAACACTTCATTTCCTTGCAAGTGGATCATTCCAGCGTACAAGTGGAGTGGTGGCTGGGATGTCACAATCCTCCGTGAGCAGATGTGTGCACCAGGTTGTCCCTGCAATCCTCAGACGCATGTCCAACCAGTTCATCAGACCAACCACTGAGGAGCTACGGCAGAAGGCAATGACAGATTTCTACAACATTGCCAGATTCCCACGCACTGTGGGGGCCATTGATTGCACACATGTGGCCCTACAGCCCCCCAGTGCCACAGAGCACATATACCGCAATCGGAAGCATTGGCACTCCATCAACGTACAGGTGATAGCCGATGCCCAACGCCTCATATGGCACGTCCGTGCCAAACACCCCGGGTCCAGCCATGACAGTTTCATATACCGTCAGAGCCCCATCCCAGCAGAATTTAACCAGAATATGTATGGGGACAGCTGGCTGGTTGGTGAGTGACAAGGGAGTCAGGCATGACTATCCCCTCCCGTGATGCACAACAGAAATCGCACATGCGTGACTAACATTCTCCTGTCTTTTACCTTACAGGTGACTCTGCATATGCATTGGGACCCCATCTAATGACTCCTTTCCGGAACCCCCAAACCAGAGGAGAGAGAAAATTCAATGAAGCACACATCAAAACCCGTGCAGTGGTTGAGCAAACATTTGGGCTCCTGAAGTCCCGTTTCCGATGCTTGGATAAGTCTGGGGGGGCCCTATTGTATTCCCCTACCTTTGTGTGTCAGATCATCGGTGCATGTTGCATACTACATAACTTTGCTATGAAAAAAGGCCTGCATATTGACATACGTGATGACCTGACCCCCGACCCACACAGTCCCCACCTGCCAGAGGACACCCAGTCTGCTGATGGAAGAGCAGTCAGGAGGGTCCTCGCCGTAGGCATCTTTGGACACTAAACCAAAACATTAATAACACAGACAGTGCACGCGTGTACACCACTAATGTCCCTAGAT
The DNA here is from genome assembly GCA_029574335.1 of Rana kukunoris. NCBI lineage: Eukaryota > Metazoa > Chordata > Amphibia > Anura > Ranidae > Rana > Rana kukunoris. Next base: position 306,044,272 of record CM056053.1, read on the forward strand.
CACACACACCACATGCACATCGCATTGGATTAGCCCAAGTCCAGCATGTAGGAGTTGGGAGCAGTAACGCCGCGTCAAGGCCCCAATGATGTCACTGTCCATTCACACACCTTTCACACATCATTCATTCAGCCGTGGGGTTCACTTCACCACCACGGCCGAGGGTGACACCCCTTACTTTCAGGAGTGCCACCCTCTCACATTCACACACCATTCACACTGTCCCCTGCACTCCTGACCGTGTGCAGTACAAAAAGAAATTATAAATATCATATCCTGATCATTAAAAGAAAAAAAATCTCATAACCTGAGAAAAATAAAAAATAAACTCATGACCTGAGTATGTCAAAAACAATAATATAAAACCAGAAAAAAAAAAAAGGCCTCATCGGGGATGCCGGGGGCTTCTTCTGGGGGCCCCTCTCTGGCTCCGCAGCTGCCTGGATGGAGTGGGTGGGGGTGGGGGGGCATCTGGAGGTGGCTGATCCCCAGGTGGGCCACTCCTGGCAGGTGTGGCCTGCGTGCCCTCCAAGGCCCTGGCTATCCGTCCAAGGTATGTGTTCGTCTGGGCCTGCATCCGGAGCTGACGGGTCACCTGGTAATGCTGGGCCCGCCGACTCAGCCTCCCCTGCTCCCGGATGGCAGCACTGTTCCCATGGATGGCAGCAGTGTTGGCCTGGACGGCTGCAGTGAGGTGCCTTATATCCCCCTGCACCTCCCCCAAAGTGGTGACCACTGCAGCGCATTTGCAGCTGACATCCTGCACTGCGTTGCTGAGGTTGGCAACGGAGCCCAGGCTGTCAGCCACTTTCTCCAAGTGCACCGCTATGGCCCCCATCTGTTCCGTCTGCCTGGCGTGATCCCTCGCCAACTGGTCCTGGACACCATCAGACACCCCCCTGGTCTTCTGGGTCGCCTTCCTGGGGCCAGAAGATGGATGTCCTCGGGTGGAAGGTGTCGCCCTTGAGGGGCTTCCAAGGATGGGGGAGGGGACGACAGACGGGCCAGGAGAAGGGGAGGAGACAGACAAGACTAATGAAAAGTCCTGCTCTGCCACAGCAGGATCCTCCACAACCACCTCGGCAGGTGTGGTGTGGCCACTCTCCTCCTCCACAACCTCTTCACCACCCAGTGGCTCGGGCACATGATGGCGTGGGGGGGATGGGGTGGAATGCAGGCTGACAGATGATGGCCCAGCTCCGTCATCTGTGGATGACACAAAGCAGACACATGTTGGTGGTCCCACACACTTGGCACATGTCCCCCCCCCCCCCAAATGCAAAACAACAAATAGGGGATTCTAAAACACTTACCTGTCCTTGTGCCTTCCTCCACGGAGTCATAGCCTGCGACCCCCTCCACCTGCTCCCTCTCCAGGCAGCGAGCAACCACCTCCTCCTCTGCGGTTAGGGTGACAGGACATGGGGGACCACCACCTGTGCCCCTCTCATACCTCCTGATGGAGGCCACCTTGTCCCTCACCTTGCGCCGCAGGTCGTTTATTTTCTTTTGTATGTCCCCAGCAGTCTGGGTGGAGTAGCCCAGGACATTGACCCTGGCAGCAATCGACTCCAGGATGCCCTGCTTCCTCTCCCGGCTGGTCTTCCGGCTTTTTTTGCCATGGAGAAATTCATTATCCGTCTCCATAGCCGAGATAATCACTGAGACCTCCTGGGCATTAAAGTTGAGGTTCCTCCTCTCTCTGGGGGTAGCGGGAGCAGCCATTACAGTGCAAAAGTATCTTCCCTGGGGTGGGGGGAAACGGAACTACTTTTGCGCCGGAATGGCGTTTCCGCCAGCGCTTTTAAGCGCCCAGCGGAACGCATTGCGCTGACGTTTCCCAGGAAGTGGTGCCGACGGAAGTTGTGAGCATGCGCACAAGGGGGCGAGTGGAGCCGCACTCACTGCGCATGCTCCGTGGATGATGCGCTGAACGTAAGCCTCTGCGCTGGGCTCCGCCCATCATTTACATATGATCACACCCACTTCCACTTGCGTCGGGTTACGCCAGCGCATTATCGTTACTCTGGCGCAAGTTTACGCGCAACTGCTATGTGAATTACAGGACTTGCGCTGAAAGGGTCTTCAGAGTAACGTAAATGAGAAGCGTTACTCCAGAGGAAAGATACTCTCATCTACCTGAATCTGGCCCGTAATCTTTATTCAACAAAAAGACATAGGGCCAGATTCAGGTAGATGGGCGCATATTTGTTCCGGCGTAGCGCAGCGCATATACGTTCCGCCGGCGCGAACTAGTGAGGCAAGTACAGTATTCACCAAGCACTTGCTCCTTACTTTGCGCCCTGCGTAACGTAAACGCGAAGGCGCAACCCGACGTAAGTGGAAGTGGGTGTGACCATATGTAAATGATGGGCGGAGCCCAGCACAGAGACTTACGTACGGCGCATCATCCACGGAGCATGCACAGTGACGTCGGGGTCTACTCGCTTCCCTGTGCGCATGCTCACAACTTTCCTCGGCACCACTTCCTGGGAAACGTCGACGCAACGTCTTATGTCGCGCGTATAAATTTGGCCGCAGATGCGCCAGTCCGGCGCAAAAGTATATCCGGTCCCCCCCCCCCAGGGAAGTTACTTTTGCTTGGAGATGGCTGCTCCCGTTCCCTGCAGACAGAGGAGGAAGCTGAACTTTAATGCCCAGGAGCTGTCAGCCGTCACCTCGGCTATGGAGACCTACGATGTCTTCCTCCATGGATGTAAAAGTCGCCAGACCAGCCGGGACAGGAAGCAGGCCATCCTGGAGTCCATTGCTGCCAGGGTCAACAGCTTGGGATATTCCACCCGGACTGCTTCGGACATCTGTAAAACGATTTATGATGTCAGGCGCAAAGTCCGGAACAAGGTGGCCGCCATCAGAAGGGATGAGAGGGGCACAGGGGGTGGACCCCCATGTGCGGTCAGCCTGACCACGGAGGAGGAGGTATGTAAAAAAGGTGATAAGCGCTAAAGTATATGTGAAAGGTGTACAAGGATGTATACGTGCAATATAAATCAAAATCAAAATCAAACAAAATCACACCAAGTGCTGAGCTGGTGGGTGGTGAAACAGACTAACACAATAAATGTTCGTAGCTACACCCTAAAAGCTGGGTGAGCAATGTGTAACAAAAATAAAGTCTATGGTGAAGAGACACGATGGGTTAAGGTTGACTGATGGGTCTTCTGTGAGAGGTGAACTCATCCAGAAAACTATATCATATTGCCCTTACCTTAGGGTGATGGTAACAGTGCAGTCGGTAGGCAATGGTTGTTCCCTCTCTTGTGATCTCTATGGGGTTTCCTGGCGCTGTATTTAAAGTGGTCGTCCGTGGTATAGGTCCAGAATCTAGCAGCTCATGATGCCAAGTCAGAGCGTGGGATAAAGGATACCAAAATAGTGAAGCCCGTTAAACAAGAGGGGGGTTTAATAGAAAAATAAGCCTCTTACATAAAAGTTGTAAAAACACGCCAAACAAACAACTGAATACAGAGCACGGCAAATACAAACGCCGTCTTGCGTCTGTTAGCCTCCGGTTTGCTGTGAGTGTCACGTGGTCGCACTTCCTACGTCGTTACGCCAACCGGAGGCTAACAGACGCAAGACGGCGTTTGTATTTGCCGTGCTCTGTATTCAGTTGTTTGTTTGGCGTGTTTTTACAACTTTTATGTAAGAGGCTTATTTTTCTATTAAACCCCCCTCTTGTTTAACGGGCTTCACTATTTTGGTATCCTTTATCCCACGCTCTGACTTGGCATCATGAGCTGCTAGATTCTGGACCTATACCACGGACGACCACTTTAAATACAGCGCCAGGAAACCCCATAGAGATCACAAGAGAAGGAACAACCATTGCCTACCGACTGCACTGTTACCATCACCCTAAGGTAAGGGCAATATGATATTGTTTTCTGGATGAGTTCACCTCTCACAGAAGACCCATCAGTCAACCTTAACCCATCGTGTCTCTTTACCATAGACTTTATTTTTGTTACACATTGCTCACCCAGCTTTTAGGGTGTAGCTACGAACATTTATTGTGTTAGTCTGTTTCACCACCCACCAGCTCAGCACTTGGTGTGATTTTGTTTGATTTTGATTTTGATTTATATTGCACGTATACATCCTTGTACACCTTTCACATATACTTTAGCGCTTATCACCTTTTTTACATATTCACTAGCGGCCTGTTACCTTTAGATACAGCGGCTTTAGTTCACAGCTCTATTGGTTACATTCCAACACTCGCAGCAGCGCAGTAGAATTTTCTTCGCACGGAGGAGGAGGTGGTCGCCCGCTGTCTGGAGAGGGAGCAGTTGGAGGGCGTGGAGGGGTTTGATTCTGTGGAGGAAGGCTCCAGGACAGGTAAGTGATTTTTATCCCCTATTTGGTGTGTTGCATGTGGGGGGGAGGGTACATGTGCCAAGTGTGTGGGACCACCAACATGTGTATGCTTTGTGTCATCCACAGATGACGGAGCTGGGCCATCATCTGCCGGCGGCCATTCCACCCTATCCCCCCAACTGCATCCTGAGCCCGACCCCCTGGGCACTGAAGATACCGCGGTGGAGGGGAGTGCCCACACCTCACCTGCTGAGGAGGAGCTGGTTGTGTCGGAGCAGGAGTTGTTTATATTTTTGGAGGAGTCCTCCCCTTCGGCAGGGCACTCTCAGATCCCCTCCCCCATCAGGGGAAGCCCCTCAAGGGCGACTCCATCCCCCCGGGGACTACCATCTCCTGGCCCCAGGAAGGCGACATGTAAGACCAGGGGGGTGTCTGACGTGGTCCATGACCAAATGGCAAGGGACCAGGCCAGGCAGACCCAGCAGATGGGGGAGATACCTGGGCACCTGGATTGTGTGGCTGGCAGCCTGGCCTCCTGGACAGCGACATCATTGGGGCCTTGACGCGGCGTTGCTGCTCATAAGTCCTGCATGTTGGACTTGGGCTAATCCAATGTGATGTGGATGTGGTGTGTGTGATCTAGGGACCTCAGTGGTGTGCATGCGTGCATTGTATGTGTGATCAATGTATTTGTTTATTGTCCAAAGATGCCTATCGCGAGGACCCTCCTGACTGCTCTTCCATCAGCAGAAGGGGTAGCCTCTGGCAGGTGGGGACTGTGTGGGTCGGGGGTCGCTGATACCCATTGCCAGAGAGGCCCATGGTCTGAGGCCCATAAGGAAAACCTGTGATGACTGTCAAATCTCATCAATTTCTTTAATCCTGAAATTCCTGGAGGGAAGGTATAGGCCAGTTGCCCAACCCAAGGATTGGTAAAGGCATCTGTCCCCTCCACTAATGGATGAGGGTAGCGTAAGAGGAACCGGTTCCCCTTGTAGTAGGCCGATGAGGCAAAACAGATCCAGTTGTGGGAACCTCAACTCGTGGATGATCCCATGGAACACTTTGGGGTGAAGGGACCATTCGTTGGGATCCTTGAATTGCCTAGATAGACAATCAGCTTCCAAATTCTGATAGGCTGAAAGATATATGGCCCTCAAATCTGGGAGATATTGCTTGACCAAAGTCATGATTGGTTCCACCTCTCTCAGGAGGGATTGGCTGTGCATGTCACCTTGTCGCTGTATATAGGACTGCTGCCATGTGGTCCAGACAGAGTAGGACTGGCAGACCCTATATTTGAGGCAGTAAAGTGTTCAATGTCAATGCTGATAGAAGTTCCAGAATATTGGAAACTAGGCCCTAAGTGGGAAATTCCCACCTGCCCTGGATCCTGAGATGCTCGCAGATGGAGCCCCACCTTGCTGTGCTAGCATCTGTGGCAACAATGATCCATGGCTGCAGCCCTAATAGACTAAGCCATTAACAGTGTTTTTTCGTTTCAATAGTTTTTATTAGTTTTTCAAGTAAAGGATTAAAGTTCGAACAGGTAGAGCAGCGAACAATCCTCGCTTGCTCTGCAAGTGTAAAGTCATATGGAAAGAAAGGAAAATAAACAAAACACAATAAAGAACAAAATAAAATAATTCTGGTCAACAAACTAAATGAATGGTAATAATAATAATAATATGGACCCCACTCACAGGATAGGTCCCGAATTGCGGCCCACTGCATAATACAGTGAATGCTGGAGGCCAATCAGCGAACAGTATCAAGACATTGAAATTCCACGGATCTATCTGTATTCAATAGTAAAAAAAAAAACATTTTAATAGGCAACACGGTTCAGATAGTTAGAGTAACTAGGCCATTGAATAGAATTCCGGTTTGAGTAACTTTGCAGCAAGAGAATCTGGGCAGCTTGAAAGCAACAAATAACGTACATTCAACGTTTATTTAACCTATTTGTCCCCAATAGGGGAACCTTTAATTACCAACATAATGAAAGAGGTCCAGGTTAACCAACGGAACAAAAAAAAAAAAAGGGGGGGGTAGGGTAGGGTTGCCACCTTTTCCTCAAGCCAAACCCGAACACGCCACTACATATGGTGGGTGTGGCCATATTGAGGGAGGGGCCTCACGAGGCATGATTAAATTAAACAAAATAATTATTTTACCTATAAAATATGCTTACTTTGCTGTGCCACAAGTAAGAGTCTCACTGACATGAATAAACCTCAGCACAATCATTTAAAAAAAAATAAAACTCTTCCATTACTACAGAGGTAAGTGCAGTGGAGATCAGGGGCATTAGTTCACCTTTTAATTTTCATTAAGTACAGAGGGTATTACAGTATGTGCAGGGAGGGAGTGCAGAATTTACAACAGTATATACAAGAGTGTGGCGCGTATGTTGGTATGTGTAGGAAAGGAGTGCAAAGTGTAAGACATTATGTACAGGAAATGAGTGCAGAGGGTAGGTATTACTTGCAGGAAAGGAGTGAAGAGGGTGTAACAGTGACCAGTATATGCAGTAGAGGAGTGTGGAGGGTATGATGGGAGCACTATGTACAGGAGAGGAGTGCGAGGGTATGATGGGGGCAGTATGAACAGGAGAGGAGTGTGGAGGGTATGACAGTGGGCAGTATGTACAGGAGAGGAGTGTGGAGGGTATGACAGTGGGCAGTATGTACAGGAGAGGAGTGTGGAGGGTATGACAGTGGGCAGTATGTACAGGAGAGGAGTGTGGAGGGTATGACAGTGGGCAGTATGTACAGGAGAGGAGTGTGGAGGGTATGATGGGGGCAGTATGAACAGGAGAGGAGTGTGGAGGGTATGACAGTGGGCACTATGTACAGGAGAGGAGTGTGGAGGGTATGATAGTGGGCACTATGTACAGGAGAGGAGTGTAGAGGGTATGATAGTGGGCAGTATGTACAGGAGAGGAGTGTGGAGGGTATGACAGTGGGGAGTATGTACAGGAGAGGAGTGTGGAGGGTATGACAGTGGGCAGTATGTACAGGAGAGGAGTGTGGAGGGTATGACAGTGGGCAGTATGTACAGGAGAGGAGTGTGGAGGGTATGACAGTGGGCAGTATGTACAGGAGAGGAGTGTGGAGGGTATGATAGTGGGCACTATGTACAGGAGAGGAGTGTGGAGGGTATGATAGTGGGCAGTATGTACAGGAGAGGAGTGTGGAGGGTATGACAGTGGGCAGTATGTACAGGAGAGGAGTGTGGAGGGTATGACAGTGGGCAGTATGTACAGGAGAGGAGTGTGGAGGGTATGACAGTGGGCAGTATGTACAGGAGAGGAGTGTGGAGGGTATGACAGTGGGCAGTATGTACAGGAGAGGAGTGTGGAGGGTATGACAGTGGGCACTATGTACAGGAGAGGAGTGTGGAGGGTATGACAGTGGGCACTATGTACAGGAGAGGAGTGTGGAGGGTATGACAGTGAGCACTATGTACAGGAGTGGAAGGATGTTTAGGGACTGCGTAGTGGTTAAGCGGCTCATACATGAATTGAAATTACACCAATTCTGCAGAGACCAGCCATAGTCGATCTATGTATGGGCTAGCTGGTTTTACACAAGTCAATCTATTAATTGACTTGAGTACAACCAGCCTGTTTTTCCTAAAACAATCAGTGCTGCCAGCTATAGATAGCAACACTGATCATTGTACTCACTGGCAGAACACAACAACACTACAGGAGTGATTCCCCCATCCAGAGGTCAGCAGGTGAGAGGGTGTGTGGGGACAGGCTGGGGAGAGATACCAGTCAGTGGCTGGGTAGGCACTGGCTAGTATCAGAGCCAGATACACACAGGTTACATACGTCACGATCGTTAGAGCGAGAGCAATAATTCTAGCACTAGATCTCCTCTGTAGCTCTAAACATGTAACCTAAAAAAATGTAAAGCATCGCTTAGGATACCAAAAAAAATCGTGCTAACTTTAGTGTTTTTTTTTAATGAATGAAACAGTTTATTTCCAAAAAAAAAAAACACGTTTGAAAAATTGCTGCGCAAATACAGTACCGTGCTAGAGTTGCACAATTAATCGTTAAAAAATTGTGATGTCGATTCAACCCCCCTGACATCTCCAATGCAGAGTTTGCTGATTCTTTCATATAACAAGTGGAGAGACTTTCAGCTGTCAAAAGAAAATATCTGGGCAATCTGCCAAGTTCTTGGCAGGAAACATTGTAACTAACGCTTTCTTCTTATATCAAAGGGATAAACTTCTGTGTGTAAAGAAAATATCCGACTGTCTGCCATGTTTGTAAACAACATGAAACATTGTAACCAACTTCCTTTTTAGATCAAACTTCTGTGTGTAAATGCAAGAAATGTAACCACTTAAAGTCCAACACTTGTTAAAAAGCAATATTTTTTGCTAGAAAATTACTTGGAACCACCAAACATTATATATATATTAGCAGAGACAAAAATGGGAATTGCTGCAATATTTTATGTCACGCTGCATTTGCCCACTTCATTGAATAATAAAAACCATAAAAACAAAACAGTAAAGTTAGTCCATTTTTTATTTTTTTTTCATTTTAATGTGAAAGATGATGTTACGCCGCACGAATCGTGAGAGAATTGTCATCTATCTTCTAAGCAAAATTGCAGTTGTCGTTTTAGCCAGAATCATGCAGCTCTATACCGTGCAACATAAAAAGTTGCAAAGACCACCATAGAGTAATTTTCTAGCAAAAAATTAATGATGATTTTTTTTTCTCAGTGTGCTGCAGTGTGTCAGCTTGTATTTATACTGGCCGCTCTGTATGTAGCTTCTGACAGGCTGTGCAAGCAGGCCCGTATCTCCAGAACCATAAATGATAGCCATCCCATATTTTGACCAGTTGTGGGGTAGGTCTTCAACTGACTACCCCCCAAATGTGGGGTTTCTGTGACCTCTGGTCATCGAGCTACAACCCCCGCTCCATCAGCCCCTCTGTTAATCCGGCCCTGTATGGAGGGGGGGCAGGACTGTATGTATGGCTGTGGATGGTATGGTGGGGGGGCAGAACTGTATATACGGTTGTGGATGGTAATGGTATATGCAGGGGGGGCAGAACTGTATGTTTAGTGTATGGTGGGGGTAGTGTATGGTCCACCCATCCACCCACCTCCATGTGTATTCTGTAGCCAGTCAGAGAAGAGCTGAGCACTCTGTGTCCCATGTGTCCTCTTCCACTCTGCAGCACACAATGCAGACGGAGGCGCGCCGGAGGGAGGGAGGGGGAGGGGCTAGCACAGTGAGAAGTTGCACACATGTTTACAGCCCGGTCGGGGGGCTAACAGAGAGCACTGCTGCGGGCGGCACACCTTCTACTAACACTCAGGCAAGCTGGTGGAGCCGGGGATGTGCAGCTCTGTTACGGCCGGGCCAGGATGGACAGCTAAAAAAATAAAAAAATAAAAAAGAAAAAAATTTTTTTTTTTTTTTTTTAAATGTGCCCGGGTTTCAGGAGGCTTCAAAACCGGGCACATGTGTCCAAACCCGGACTGTCCGGGTCAAAACCGGACAGGTGGCAACCCTAGGGTAGGGGGGAATTCAGAAAGTTTGTGAAGGTAAAGCCCTAGGAGTAGAAGAAAGAAGAAAAAGAAGAAGAGGAAGAAGAAGAAGAAGAAGAAGAGAGAGGAGTGCGTCCATCCAGTAATCTCCGATCGATCATCAGGAAAAAAAAAAAAGGGGGGGGGTATCTTTATGTCTCGGAGGCCTGTAAATAAGTGAGCCAGGGGGACCAAATTTTTTCGAAAAGGGGTTGTTTGTCATTTAAAACGCTCACTATTTTCTCATTCAACATAATCCAGTTTAATTTACATTTCAACAACGTTAAGTCTACAACGGGGGTTTCCATGCTGACGCGATAGCTATTTTAGCAGCTAGAAATATATAAAATATCAAAGTCTGCGTATGTCTGGGAATATTGTCCACTGGCTTGTTAAGGAGGGCGACTGAGGCATCTTTGATGATGTTCACCATTGTGACCGAGAGGATAAGCGTGTGGACCCTGATCCAGAAACGGCGCACCTTGGGACACGTCCACCACACATGGAGTGGCGTGCCCACCTGTCCACAACCCCTGAAGCAGAGGTCTGAGGCACCCGGGAACATTTTGGAGAGGCGTTCTGGTACCAGGTACCATCTGGCCTGTACTTTGTAACTCGCCTCAATCAGGGCCACATTGAGTATGCCTTTGTGGATTCTCGTACTCCACTTACGCCAATCCCCTGCCTCAGGGCTAATGTTCAGGTCCCTTTCCCATGCCACTTGATATGGAAGCCTAGTTGGGGGTGAGGCCAGCTGTTTATAGAGCAAGGAGATGCCCCCCCCGGAGAGCAGAGTCCTGCATACACCTACTCTCGAAGGTGGTGCGCTTGGTCAAGTCAAACCCTTTGTTCTCTAGAGAGCGTAGAAAATGCTGAATTTGCCTTAGGTGAAAGCACTCCGAGGAAGGCATCTCCAAGCTGCCTATGTAGTGTGATGATGGGCGTATTCCTCTGTGGTGAAGGTAATCCATCAACTAAATCCGTCGGGACGCCTACCCGGGGGAAAAAGGGGGTTGCCAAAAAGTGGGGCCACTGGAGTGTGTGCGGACCTCAGAGCCCATCTTCTACATCTACATTTCCCAAACATTGAGGGAATGAGAGAGCGTTGGACTCAAGATCGCTTTGCGGTGTTTGGGGGATGTCCGCAGGACAAGGTCTATTGCTAATAGAGCGCACGCTTGAGCCTCCAGTAAGACCCACTCAGGGCAATATTGTCGGCTGTGCAATTGAAGTAATTGAGTCAACTGAGCTGCCATGTAATACTTACGAAACTCGGGCACTCCTAAACCCCCCTCTTCCCTGGGTGTGTGCAATGTTGTTCGAGCTATTCTAGGACCTTTTGGACCCCAAATGTATTGGAAAATCTTTGATTGAAAGCGCCGTATGTCAGCAGCGGATTGGATTGGCAGGACCCGGAAATAGTACAATAGCCGTGGAAGAACAGTCATCTTAACAGATGCAATTCTGCCCATCCAGGACAGATTCACATCGGACCATGTCTTCACGTCCTCAATTAGGCGGGCAAACAGGGGCGGGTAGTTAGTCTTATATAACGTGGACACATCGGAGGTCAAATTAATGCCCAAATAAGAAAGGGTTGATTGTTGCCATTTAAAAGGGAATTGAGATTTAATACTCTCTAGGGTTGAAGTCGGTAGGTTTATATTCGAAGCCTCTGATTTGTCCTGGTTCACTAGTAAGCCGGAAATTTTACCGAATCGGTCTAGTAGGGACAGAAGGTTTGGTATGGAGACGTGGGGGGATGTGATGAACAGCAGAAGATCGTCCGCAAATAATGCACACTTATGATTCTTCCCCCCACTTACTATACCCATGACATCAGGGTGATGACGGATCGCTATCGCTAGGGTTTCGAAGGCTATCACAAATAGAATGGGGGATAATGGGCATCCCTGTCTAGTACCCGAAGAGATCGGTATCAAGTCAGATTTGTGGCCCCTCAGCAGTATTTGAGCCGACGGAGAGCTATATAGTGATCGCAGTGATGCCAAAAAGGTCGGGCTAAAGTTCCATTTATCCAATACCCGAAATAGGAAGGGCCATGACAAGGAGTCAAATGCTTTGCGAATATCTAGGGATAGCAGCATCCCCTTGCGGTGTATTCCCCCATCCCATGACGAGCGTAAAATGGAAATAAGATCGATCGCCCTCCTTATCTGGTCAGCTGCCTGTCTGTGTGGTAGAAAGCCCACCTGATCAGGGTGAATATAGTCGGCCAAAAAGGTCAACATCCTATTTGCCAATATTTTCGTAAGTAGCTTTAGATCTGTGTTGATCAAGGATATTGGTCGATAGTTGGCCACATCACTATGGTCCTTGTGGGATTTGGGAATAAGGGTTATGAAGGCTCTGTTGGAATCGGTGTCTATGGGGCCGCCTTTCTGTATGTCCCTAAAGACTCGCGCTAGGGAGGGGGCCAGTAAGGTGAAACATTTTTTATAATAAAGGGTCGTGAACCCATCCGGTCCCGGTGCTTTACCCTTGGGGGCCTGTTTGATAGCAGCCAAAACCTCCTCGACTGTGATGTCCTTATCTAAGAAGGTTCTGTGGTCCTCCGCTAAGGACGGGATAGGCAGGTGTTCAACAAATGTGTCGAACTCCCGTTGACCCGAGTCCCTACCATCATTATATATCTTATGATAGAAAACTTGGAATTCCCGCAGTACCATTTCAGGATTCTGAGTAAAGGAACCGTCGGATTTTCTGATTTTAGGGACATGGGGAGGGGGCCGCCTAGGGGCCAAGGAATTTACCTGGTTTATCAGATTAGGAGTAAAATCGTGCCCGAGTCCAGCGTAGTTGTTTTTCTGCCGTCGTAGTAAGGCAGATGTTTAATTCCAGATGGGCAGACTCAATTCTGTCTCTTAAGTCAAGATGGGGATTACGTTTGTGTTCCTTCAGTAGGGCAGCTAACTCTACCTCTTTTTGCTTCAGTAGGGCCTTGTAATGTTTCCTATACCTGGCAGCTATCTGGATCAAAATGCCTCTGATCGAAGCTTTATGTGCGGCCCAGGTGCACATAGAAGAAGTGTGCGATGGATCGTTCAAAGAAAAAAATTCTTTCAGCGCAATTTCAATATCCTGGCATGTAGCCGGATTACTGAGGTGGGACTCATTTAGACGCCAGGTATAGGAGGCAGTAGGACAACGCAGGGAAGTCAATGTAACCACTACAGGGGAATGGTCTGACCAGGAAGTTTCTAATATTTTAGAAGAGGAACAGCCTGGCAGAAACCTAGCGGACGTGAAGACATGGTCTATCCGCGAATACGTCAAATGGACATGCGAAAAATAGGTATAGTCACGATTAGAGCCATTGAATTCTCGCCATATGTCCACCAGGTCACTATCATGTAGTAGTTTCGCAAATTTGGTACCAAGTTTTGAGGGCCTCAAAACTTGGGAACCCGCAGGACGCGTCTTGTCAAGCATCGCGTCCAGGGCAATGTTGGAGAGCAGTGTTTTTTTAAACCACCAGAACTCTGGTGCTTCCGGCTGGAGATCCTAATTGGCTGGGCTAGACAAACTCTTTCATTGCATCAGGAAGCCTTGTTGGAAAACTGAGTTTCCAGTGAGCCCAGAGGATCATCGGAATACAAGAAGCTATTGTCCCGAGTGGACTCATGCACTGGGATGCTGACATCACTGGTGCAGCCAACGCCTGTTGGAACATCTCCCTGACTTTAGGGAGTTTGAGGTGGCAAAGAAACTGAGGCCATCTGAGTATTGAATTGGGCCCCTAGGTAGAGCATATTCTGCATAGGCGCCAGCTGGTTTTGGCAATGCTTTCCCCTCAACTCGAAACGGCTGGTATGACTGAAGGATTGTGACATGCTGATAGGTATATTGCAGGTCCACTGAAATCCTCCAGTAACCTTGTTGAATGACCTGGATTTATGGTATGGAGAGACCCCATCTTGAGTCTATCTGAATAAATTGATTCAGCCTCTTGAGGTAGGTATGGAGGCTGGCGACTGAACAACCAATTACGACCTTGCCATTGGTAATGATTAAGCACAAAATTAATGTGTGAAATGCATCTATGTGACCTCGTGTTGGTGTCATCACTTTAAACAATTAAAGGCAATCGGAATTCCTGCATGTGCAGCTATTTCCATTCTTACATGGCCCAACGCCACAGTGGACTGAAACCACAATTTTTCGGCAGTGGTCTTACTGGAACTGGGTCACTTTAAGCCACTTGGCTCCAACTGCCTTCTGGGCAGGCCTGGCGTTAAGAGGGCTTCTGAGCATCTTGGGGAGCCGCAAGGGTCTTGGCTCCCTGCAATCTTACGAAGATTGACTGTGTACCAATGCCTTCTAAAGCCCTTGGATGGGCGAAAGCCTCCAAAATCGCAGTACCTGTTTGGCACTCCTTTGGATGGTTGCCTCCTCTGGCTCTTCAATCTTGGGGCAGAAGATCTGATTTTTCTTCTATAACCCTGGAGATGATAGTTTCCATTATTTTTTTTTGGGCAAAACAGCGCCTTCCCAACAAAAGGCAGTTTACAGCCATTCTGCTTTAAGGATGCACCAGCCGTCCAGGACTTAGTCGCAGTGCTCTTTTGGCTGTGACTGAGCCGAGCATGGCTCTGGATGACCATCGAATGATTTCTATAGCTGCCTCACCTGTATGGTGCGCTGAGAGTTTTATCTCATCAAGAGCCTTGATGACTCTTCTCTTTGGCAGTGGTTTTAATCGCATACTCCAAGTTCTGCACCCACACACTCACATAGCACTTGCTACAGATGTTAAAGCAATGCGTCACTCAAGGATATCATGAAAGGAGGAAGAGTCTTCCATTGGAAGTGTCACATTCTTGGCCAGTCTGGCGACTGCGCATCCACCATAGGTGGGCTAGATAAAGGAGTCGCATCCTTCTCCGTTAGTGGATACAACTTCTGCAACCTATTGGATGAGGAGGATTTTCTCTCTCCCTTTTCTCATTCCTCCTGAAACAGGCTTCTTATTTCTGTCATAAGAGAAAAGGTAACTTACATGCTTCTTTAGATTCTTCCTATGGAATCCAAAGGCACTGAAAAGCAATCTGTGCTTAGGTCACTTTTCAGAGGCATTTGATATTGTCACTTAGAGGGGACCAGTGTTTCTGCAATGCGATTTTCAAAGAGCGAATTGTACACAATGTTGTACGGCCCATTCACTTGGTTGTCTGAAGCAGTTGCTGCAGTTGGGGCAAATAGTAATAATTTAAACAAAATAAATCTGGGAGAACCCCCATCCCCTAGTAATACATTGCTCCTTACTCCTCCCCCCATATATCCCCATTACTAGGATAGATAAGACTCACCTCAGAAGAAAATGCTGCCTCTCTGGATGCTTGAATAGCAAAGACATTCATTACCTGTCCATTTGTTCCCTGCAATTGGATCACCTGAGACTCAGCCCTCTCTCACACTACTCTAATACAATTAGGAGGGCCAACGCCCATCACACAAAAGAACACTTTTAACCACTTAAGACCCGGACCAATACGCTGGCAAATGACCCAAGGGGTTTTTGCGATTCGGCACTGCGTCGCTTTAACAGACAATTGCGCGGTCGTGCGACGTGGCTCCCAAACAAAATTTGCGTCCTTTTTTTCCCACAAATAGAGCTTTCTTTTGGTGGTATTTGATCACCTCTGCGGTTTTTATTTTTTGCGCTATAAACAAAAATAGAGCGACAATTTAAAAAAAAATGCAATATTTTTTACTTTTTGCTATAATAAATATCCCCCAAAAATATATAAAAATATATTTTTTTTCCTCAGTTTAGGCCGATACGTATTCTTCTACATATTTTTGGTAAAAAAAATCGCAATAAGCGTTTATCGGTTGGTTTTCGCAAAATTTATAGCGTTTACAAAATAAGGGATAGTTTTATTGCATTTTTATTAATTATTTTTTTTTTACTACTAATAGCGGCGATCAGCGATTTTTTTCGTGACTGCGACAATATGGCGGACACTTCGGACAATTTTGACACATTTTTGGGACAATTGTCATTTTCACAGCAAAAAATGCATTTAAATTGCATTGTTTACTGTGGAAATGACAGTTGCAGTTTGGGAGTTAACCACAGGTGGCGCTGTAGGGAATGTGTGCCCTAATGTGTTGTTTACAACTGTAGGGGGGTGTGGCTGTAGGTGTGACGTCATCGATCGCGTCCCCCTATTACAGGGATGACGCGATCGATGCTCCGGCCACAGAGAAGCACGGGGAAGCCGTGTGTACACACGGCTCTCCCCGTTCTTCCGCTCCAGGGACGGATCGCCGCACTGCAGCGGCGATCGGGTCCGCGAATCCCGCGGTCCCGGTCCTGGAGCTTCGGACCGGGTCGCGGGCGCGCGCCCGCGGGCGCGCGCCCGCGACCCACGGCTGGGTACTAAAACCAACGTATATATACGTTGATGTGCCCAGCCGTGCCATTCTGCCGACGTAAATGTGCAGTAGGCGGTCCTTAAGTGGTTAAGCTGGCTACATACCATACAATCTTCTGCAGAGTTCTGTCCTTAGATTTATCAAAACCACACAACATGAGGCCAAACCCTAAAGCCTCAACCTGTATGCAATCAGGCAGGCACCACATGGTCCCGGCAAATCCAAAGGAAATCAGACAACAAAAGTTGCAGTGTGTATGGGGACTTTAAAGACATGAGAGCAAGAAAAAAGTTTTATAGAAATTGACAGACCTGGACAGGGCTTCCATAGGAGAGAAGGCATCATGCAGTCCCAGCTTGCCTAAATCAGACTCCATCGCAGGCAATGCAAAAAGAGGACTGTCGTCTTTGATTAGAGAACACCTCAACCCCAGAAGACCACCAGAAGGGGTTCCCCCACCTTGTTGGTGCATTTAGCGTGTCTAAGATGTGGGACCTTGAACTGGGAGAGGCTGAACCCAGCGGAACTTCGACATAGTCGGTAGGTAAGGGCTTATCCTGAATGTAATGGTCTGTAGGTTGATCTTTGAGGACAAAAAATAAAATGGGGGAGGTAGCACTCAGTCAGAGTTTTATAGAGAGTTAAACGTGTCCTGTGGGTGGATATAGGGGCAGGGCTATATCATATGTATGCTGCCATGTCTGGCATCAGGAAATAAATAAAGTTGTTAAAACGAACAACGCACAATAGAAAGTGCAAAGAATTACAGTGGGGAGAATTTTGCAGGTTTCCCTACTTACAAAGCATGTAGAGGTCTGTAATTTTTATCATAGAAACTCTTCAACTGTCAGAGACGGAATCTAAAACAAAAATCCAGAAAATCACATTTATGATTTTTAAGTAATTCATTTGCATTTTATTGCATGACGTAGGTACATTTGATACATCAGAAAAGCAGAACTTAATATTTGGTACTAAGGATGAGCCAAACACCCCCAGTTCGGTTTGCACCAGAACTTACAAACAGGCAAAAATGTGTGTATGCAAGGCATGCTTGACAAGAATCACGTCGGGAAAAACATTGGGCCAGATCCACAAAGATCGGCGTATCTTTGTGCGGGCGTAGCGTATCTTCTTTACGCTACGCCGCCGCAACTTAGAGAGGCAAGTGCCGTATTCACAAAGCACTTGCGTCCTAAATTACGGTGGTGTATCGTAAATGGGCCGGTGTAAGCCGGCCTAATTCAAATGTGTTTTATGTCGGCATGTTTTATTCAAATTAAGTGTGACCCCACGTAAATGAAGTTTTTTACTAACGGTGCATACGCCGTCCGTGAACGTATCCCAGTGCGTATTTACACCGCTGAGACTCATTGGTTTCGACGTGAACGTAATTTACGCCCAGCCCCATTCACGGACGAGTTACGCAAACGACTTAAAACGTGAAAAATTTTACGCTGTCCCGACATCCATACTTAACATTGCGTACGCCTCTATATAGCAGGGGTAACTTTACGCCGGACATACGCTTAAGCAAACGACGTAAAATAAATCCGACGGCCGCAAGTACGTTCGTGAATCGGCGTATCTAGCTCATTTGCATATTCGACGCGTAAAACGACGGAAGCGCCTCTAGCGGCCAGCGTATAATTGCACACAATTATACGCCGGCGTAGGCAAGTTACGTCGGCGGAGGAAGCCTATTTTTTAGACGTATCTGTCTTTGAGAATCGGCGTAAAGATGCGCCAGCGCAGATTTGAAATTACGGATATACGCCGCCGTAAACGTTTTGTGGATCTGGCCCATTGTTTTTTTCTATGACATGAAAAATGATTGTGTGTACGCAGCTTTAGCCTTCAATGATTCAATGTCTACTTACAATGTTCAATTAGATATAGGGTTGGACCACCTAACATAATTAATAGTTAATAATAAGTTATGGTCTACTACTTACTTTTTATTAATAAATAACTTTTACCTAATAATAATCTTATATAACCAGTGCAAAGTTTCAGCTAACCATCTACAGCTATATGACATTAAAAACGGTCGTGTGTACGCAGCATTCGAAAGCCTGAAGGCGGTGCTTGATTTTCAGGGTCCCATACACGGCTAGGCTCCCATAAAGTCTCACACATGGGGTATCGCCGTACTCAGGAGAAGAAACAGAATGTATTTTGGAGTGTAATTGCACAAATGACCATGGCATGTTTGAGCAATATATAATTTAGTGACAACTTTGTGCAAAAAAATAAACATTTGTCTTTTTCCCGCAACTTGTGTCAAAATATAAAATATTTCATGGACTCGACATGCCTCTTAGCTTAGGGTGTCTACTTTCCAAAACTGGGTCATTTGGGGGGGATTGGAACTGTCCTGGCATTTTATGCACAACATTTAGAAGCTTATGCCACACATCACCCACTCTTCCAACCACTACATGAAAACGTATTTTATTTTTTGCAAGAAAATTACTTTGAACCCCCAAAAATTATATATTTTTTAAAAGCAAAGACCTTACAGATTAAAATGGTGGATGTTGCATTTTTTTCACAAAGTATTTGCGCAGCGATTTTTCATACGCATTTTTTTTTTGAAAAAACACACTTTTTTATTTTAAGGCCTCTATAAATTATCCAAAGGATGACTACTGATTGCTGCATCCTGAGGGTTTTTGAGTCAAGGAGAGCAGTGAGGTGAGAAAGACTTCTGAAAGAAGTAAGGTGGTTGTTGATTTTTCTGGGTGATAAAAATCAAAAAGACTATTGTTTTTCTGCTGTCTGACCAGCAGTGTCTGCCCAGCAGTAGGCTGTGCCAGACTCCATAGGTAGGTTCCGGTATTGTGAAGGTAGATGCCCCAGATGTAGATGTAGATGTAGATGGCAAGGGTTTATTTTATGTTTTGTTTTGTTTATGCTGTTTTGATGCTTGCACTTGTATCCAGCAATATGGAAGAATAAACCATATCCTTTCGTTTCAACCATCCTCAACTGCCTTTCTGTACAGTTCAGCGTGTAGTGAACCCATCCAGGGGGTCACACACACCCGCTACCGAGCTTATCCCTCACACATGGTGGAGAATGCGGGCAATTAAAGTAAACCCAAAATGGAGGCCATTGTGAAACAGCTTCAGAGACAGCAGACCGAGGCTGGGAGTCAGGCCAGTAACATATCGACTTTTCGGGTGAGCCACTTATTGCCAAAGATGATTGCAGATGATGACCCTGAGATGTTTCTGACCACGTTTGAGAGAACAATGGAAAAAGAGAGTTGGCCTAAAGAACAGTGGGCTGGACTAGTGGCCCCCCTATTATCTGAAGAATCCCAAGAGGAATATTTTGATTTGGAGTTTGCAGATGCAAAAAAATGTGATCGGTTAAAAGAGGAAATATTGGCATGTTTTGGTGTAGTCCTGGATGTCATGGCTCAGCGGGTCCACAATTGGAGTTATCAGCTGAGGAAGCCACCTCGGTCGCAGATGTATGACCTCATTCATTTGGCTAGGAAATGGCTGCAGCCAGAAACTCTGTCCGGACCAAAAATTTTGGAACGAGTAGTCATGGGCAAATTTCTTAGGTCTCTTCCTAACACCCTGCAGAAATGGGTAAGCCATGGTGGTCCGGAGCCCGCAGACAAACTAGTAGACCTGGTCGAAAGGTACCTAGCAACAGAGAATTTGTCCTCTTCACCCAGAGACGCACAGACTTTTCACCCCAAGACCAGACCCTCCCCACCTGTAGGTAAGACTGCATCAAGTGATGGGGGTGGAGAGAAGGACCAAAGAGCAACTAGAGGTATTATCGGGACTACTGCTAATGTTTGGCGAGAACGGCCTGGAAGACCTATCCTACAGGAGAGGACCAGAAGGTTGATTTGTTTCCGTTGCCGGGAAGAGGGACATGTAGCTGCGGTTTGCCCAGCGGTTGATGAACCCATGCAGTGTGACTTTCTGACAGAGAGACGACAGTCCCTCTTTGAAACCACATGCACTGCCGTAAAGGGAAATGAGAAACCATTATGTAGAATGTGCTTAGATGGTAAAGATGTTGTGGTATTGTTGGATTCAGGTAGCCTGGTCACCTTAGTGAAAAGTGATCTAGTGGTGGGAAAAAACTTAAATCCTAGGAAAATGGCTGTAGTTTGTGTACATGGGGACACTCAAGAATATCCGGTGACTACGGTTTCCTTTGAAACCTGCTCGGTAACTTTTGTCACCAGGTGGGTTTAGTTCCCAAACTGCCACACGACGCCATTGTCGGAAGGGATTTCCCAAAGTTTTGGGAACTCTGGGACTACCCATATTCCCCAGTACATGGTTCTTCTGAGCCTGAAACGTCTACTCCAGAATCCTCTAACTGTGAGGATTTTCCTGTGTTTCCATTCTTAGTCTTAGCAGGGGAAACACCAGTCCCTAGGGAGGAGCCTGCTACATCAGAAGAGGTACAGCGGCCAATAGGGTTTGATGACCTTGAGGTGCACAGAGAAAATTTTATCACTGAGCAATAGAGGGACCCCATATTGCTAAGAGCCCGGGAGAATGTAGTGAAGATTGATGGGGAGTTAGTTAACCCTGATGAGAGGGTTGCCCTCCCTTACTTCATTATTGAAAGGGACCTATTATATCGAGTGTCACAGAGGTTAGAGGAGACCATTGAGCAACTGGTAGTGCCTAAACCGTACTGCAAGATGGTTTTATTGGCCTGGGATCACTAAGGAAATAGAATTGTACTGCTCTTCCTGTCCAGTGTGTCAGATTACTGCACCCATGCCACATTACTGCAGTCCGTTGGTACCCCTGCCCATTATCGAGGTCCCTTTTGAGAGGATCGCCATTGACTTGGTTGGCCCCTTACTGAAATCCATTAGAGGGCACCAGCACATCTTGGTAATAATGGACTATGCCACCCGTTAGCCAGAAGTGATTCCTCTCCAAAACACCTCTGCTAAAACCATTGCCAAAGAGTTATTTCAGGTTATCAGCCGTGTGGGTCTTCCTAAGGAAGTCCTAACTGACAAGGGCACCCCGTTTATGTCTAGGGTGACCAGAGAACTTTGTAAACTCCTGAAAGTGACCCAATTATGTACATCAGTATATTGCCCTCAAACAGACGGGTTAGTGGAAAGGTTTAATACAACTTTAAAACAAATGTTGAGGAAGGTGGTGGATAAAGACAGAAAGAATTGGGATTATCTGCTCCCTTATCTGATGTTTGCCATAAGAGAGGTTCCCCAATCGTCCACAGGGTTCTCTCCGTTTGAGTTACTGTATGGGAGGCACCCCCGGGGCCTACTGGACATTGCCAGGGAAACGTGAGAAAGTGAGAGTTCCCCTCATCGAAGTGTGATTGAACATGTGGCACAAATGCAAAATAGAACTGCCCAAGTGATGCCGATTGTGAAGGCACATTTAGCCCAAGCCCAGTTGGCTAAACAGAGGATTTACAATCATGGGGCCCAGGTCCGTTCCTTTGCACCTGGTGATAGGGTGTTGGTGCTGGTCCCCACTGTCGAAAGTAAATTCCTAGCTAAATGGCAGGGTCCTTATGAAGTATAGGAAAAAGTCTAATGCGCTACTGTGAGAAAACTGTGGTGGAAGAGTGGGTAGCACCCACAAATTGGGGCAGCTCAATCTGTAGTGTTCACAATCACGAAATGATAAATGGGTAAAGTGGGTGATAAGCGCTACAAAAAGTGGTGCATAAGTCCTACAAACACACAATATATAATATATAATATATAATACCAAAGGCAAAACCTCAAAGTGCTATGTGCAAAACAAAGCTATATGTGCTAAATACAAATGACAGTGAGGAAACAATGATGATCATAAATAAAGTTTAGTTTAGTGACCAAGGGTCACTAAGTGACCAAGGGTAAATAGGATGGTGAGTTCCCTTAAGGGTGGTGGGGGATGAGCTGGATTTCAATCAATGGCACCAGGCAGGATCTGGCCGGCAACAGCTGGCGGGCTGGATGGTGATGTGATAGATGACTTCTCCCAAGGTGTTATACAGTGCTGGACATCCCCAACAGGTAATGTAGTTCCCTTACCTTCAGGGTGCTATATGAGAGCATATAGTTGGATAGATCCAGGTGTGTAGATCTCACTGTCCCAGATAGGTGTCCTCTGTTGTGTCCAGGAACTGCTATTAGTCCAAGCTCGACCGTCCAAGTAATGGATGTGGTGGATATGGAATGTGAAAAAGAGAATCTCCAATCGTGAAGTACGTTAACCAACGTGGGTTTATTAAAATAAAACAAATAAAATACAGTCCAGCAATGATTAGCACAAAATGGAAATAAAATAAGATTATGGGGGGGCGTGGCCTGGCTGAGCAAGGAGATGGCCGCTTGAACGGAGAGCTCCGGCAGACAGAGGGTAGAAATCTGCTTTCTTTGGGGAACCACTAAGCTTATTAACCATGGGCAAGTCTAATAGGAGTGCCTCAGCCTCCAGGGCACCGAAGGACTCCGGAACACAACCCGGCCGGAACATACCTGAGCTCTTTCGCTCGCTCCGCTCTGAATCCCACGAGACCTCGCAGGCCGCGGGGCCTACCTCCCCGAGTGCCGCCTCGGACTCGCAATCAGAGGATAGGGAGACGCTCATCGGCGCCGCGGGTCCCTCGGTGAGCCTATCGGACCTCAATAGGGTGGCATCCGGCATCACTAACACCCTGTCGGCAGCCATCATGGACCTGAAGACGGAGTTTCGGGCGGTTGCAACCCGCCTCACGGACGTGGAGCAGACATCGCAGCTGCACTCGGCGGCCATCAGGCAAGTGCAACAGGCTCATGATGCCCAACTTTCCTACTTGTTTGAACTGCACCGCCATGTCGAGGACCTCGACAATAGGGGTCGCAGACACAACGTGAGGGTCAGGGGGGTCCCGGAGGGGGTCGATGCGGGGGCCCTACCGCAGACGATCTGCGCCATCTTCAACGATCTTCTAAGCCGCCCGGCGGACTCTCCAGTGGAGATGGAAAGGTTACACCGAGCACTCAGACCCCCCCCTCGTGATGGTGAACCTCCGAGGGATGTCATATGCTGCATTGTGAATTTTCCACTCAAAGAGGAGATATTAAGGAAGGCTAGGGAAAGAGGTCGCATTATGCATAATGGCGCTGAAATTAAACTCTTTCAGGATCTTTCTCAAATCACTCTGCAAAATAGACGAGCTTTGCGACCCCTGCTGGATGTCTTGCGGAATCGCAATATAATTTACCGATGGAAGTTTCCTTTTTGCCTGACTGCCTCTGCTAGAGGTCGATCCGCCTTCCTACGCTCCCCAGATGACCTCCAACAATTCTGCGAACAACTCGACATACCTACGGTGGAGCTGCCGGACTGGTGCACCTTTCACTTCCCGACGGAGCCGTGGCGTCCAGTGTCGCATCACCCCTCTCCGAAAGCGCAGAGGCACCGTTCTAGGCGGCGGAAATCGGACTCTTCCCTGCCTGGTCCCCCGACCACCCCACGCAGAGAGCGCTTGGATGCCTGAGACGCATGTATCGGCTGAATTCCCCTGCCTGTGAGTGTCTTTACCTTTTATTTTTTTATTTTATTTTTATATCTGCTCCTCTCGGTTTGACTAGTCTAGCTTACGCCAGTTGCTGATTTGGTTCTACAAGTTATATCAAGTTGAAGGTCCTGTCTTCGCATCCTGTTCCTGGGTGGCGTCCCCTATCCTTGCTCCGTTACCACTGATCTGATCTGTGCCCCCATAGTCTCTTACGCAAGCACCACGCCACATCACTCCGGATGGTTTCTATGGGACCTCTTAGGGAGAACTGCACACTGCCTTATACTGACTCGATGCTGCTACAGAACTCTCTCCGAGCTTGCCGCAATCCTCTTGCTGACTATTGATCCCAATGTGTCCCTCCCCTGCACGACTATCTTGCCCTGCCCACTGTTATCCCGTTTGACTGCCTCAGATTTGCCACCGGGACTGCTGCTTTGAAGTGGCGTCGACCCCACCTTAACCAGGGTTCTTCAGCAGGGAACTACATACTGCCACGGGCACATTGACCAACACCCTGTCTGCTACTCTTGGACTGCTGTGAATCTATGATGTGAGACTGGTCGAGATTAGTATGGATTCGAGATGTTTTTTTTTTTTTTTTTTTTATACTTCCTGCCCATTATTATTGTTCATCCTTATTCTATTTTTGTCTGTTCTTATTTTGTATGACTAACCCCTTTTTTGTCTTAGCAGCAAGGGTAAGATGACGACCGGGAACCTCCCCCTTGGTGTAGGGGAAAAACTGATTCCCCCCTCACCACCTGGGACCTTACATGTGGACTTTCCAGGTACTGCATAGCTTCCTGAAACGTCTACATACTTTGGGGTTTTTTTTTTCTCTTTCTTTTTTTTGCTCTTAGAGTCCCCTTTTCTTTTTTTTTTTTTTTTTTTTTTTTTTTTTTTTTTAACATATATGTCAAGGCACATAGCCTCCTGTTGTCTCTGTGGTGGCATCTTTTGGGTCTTCAACGGACTGCCACCTTGGGGACCAGATGACCAGGCCATTGAGGCGCTGTCTGCTATCTGTCTCGTTCTGGTACCACTGACATGTATAACAGTTGGATGTAGTTCGCAGGGTTCTCTGCGGGTCGCTAGGGTCCACATCCCCCAGCCCCTGGCTCTGTGTTTACACCCTTTATAGGTACAGGGTGTACTGCGGGGTGGATGCTGGCGACTCATGGACAACCTCTCTGTTCCTGATTTTGTCTGCTTTGATTTATTTAATTTTAGTTACCCGTTCTCACATGGCTGTATTGTACTTCTTAATACCCCCTTCTTTTATTTTATTTTTTCTCTATTCAGTCATGTGGCCTCCCAGCTGGCGCGAGGTGGACTATGGTCCCTCTCTAGCCATCTGGGACCTTATGTATTGACATACCTCCCTCCCATTTCTGTCGGATGCACTCTAGACATGCGCCATGGGCCTACTCTAGTGGGGTGTTGTTCGCTATACCTAAATGATTATAGACGGGGAAACTGTTGAAATGTTTACCAACAGGTCATGGGCATCAGGAGCTCCCCGCGGATGGCCAGTATCCACCCCCTTGAGCCTATGGCTCTCCACCCTTACACTCCATTTCTTCTCTGTAATCAGGACCTCCCCTTATGGGACGGTTGTGGGTTGGTTGCTGGCGATTCGCGGGGAATCCTCCATATACACGAGGGGAGGGACAGCTTGTGCATCCACCCTGTCAGCTGTGGCTCCACTGTGGTTAGCTGCCCACATACACACACCTTGGGCCTGCTGTGACACTTCTCGTGCTCAGATCACCGGCTGTGCCACTCAGGGACAGGGCGCACCCATACCTGATATGTCTTAACTGTTCTTGATTTATGCTACTCACTGTTCATATGCTCCTTTTGACGGGTCTTGTTTTGTTAACTTTTTATTTTTCTGTTTTTTTTTTCTCATCCCGATGGAGCGGTTTACGTTTATCCCAATTGTGTTTGACACTTATAGGCAGGTTCTGAAACTGTTTACCTCTGCCTGCTTCTGCTGTTCCTCTGATTCCACTGGCCGCAAGCGCTCCTAATACTCTTGGCTGTAGGGAAGCTTCCGCTTTGGCTCTCCTTATTTACACCTACTCCACCTATGCTGCCCTGTCAATGCACTCCCTACCTCTCTTTTAGGTTCCCCATCACACCACGACATTTGCTAGCCCCTCCGTACTGTGGTGACACGCGCTCAGTCATACTTACTGTCCCCCCAGCAGCAGTGCTTTGAATAGCCTGCTGACACTCCAGCCTTGTAATTACTAGGTGGTTTAGACTGACTACTCCCACCTCTGGTACTTTCCCCTCTCGGTGCCCTGTGCCGATCCTTGGTTTTCTATCCCTCTCTTACTTTATTTAGCTATCTAACACTCCCCCCCCCCTTCCCTTTTTTTTTTTATTTCTCTCTCTTCTTCTTCTCCTCTTCTTCTTCCTTCTCTCTCTTCCCCCCTTTTTCTTCTGCCTCTTCCCCTCCCTCCCCTTGGTGTTTCTCCCCGATCCCATCCCCTCGTTTGTCCACCTACATATATCCCATTGTTGCTCTCGACGTATCCTCCGCCCGGGCCGGTCTCTACCAAGTGGCATTCATTTCCGCCCTAGTCCTCGCACCGTTTACCCTCTTGCTGATTTCTTAATCGATACCTAAATATGCAGAGGGCTTCGAAACCCTGTGGCTCCCTGTCGCTGAAGTGTGTGTCGCTCAATGTTAAAGGCCTGAATGTTCCCGAAAAACGATCCCAGGTCCTATCCACATTATCTAAGCAGAAAGCCCAGTTCATCTTTTTGCAGGAAACTCACTTCCGATCTGACTCGGTTCCAAAGCTTTGTAGCACCCTCTATCCTACTGTCTTGCACGCTACGAATCCCTCGGCAAAGACCAAAGGCGTCTCTGTGTTAATCTCTAAGCATGCTCCTTTTCAGATATCAGACTCCTTGGTGGACCCAGAAGGCAGATTTGTGTTCATCAAGGGCCTATATGCATCCAGACCCCTGACCTTAGCGAATGTTTATGCCCCAAATGAGCACCAGGTCTCCTTCTTTAAAAAGATTAACGACCTTCTATTCTCCTTTAAGGAAGGCATAGTTCTCTTGGGAGGGGACTTTAATGTCCCTTTGAACCCTGAAGTCGACACCTCCACGGGTGCCTCTGTCTTGCCCTATCGGGCCCTGCGTCAAATTAAGTTGCAATTGCAGGGTCTCACGCTACACGATACATGGCGCACCTTGTTCCCATCGACCAAAGACTATACTTTTTTCTCTGCTCCCTTTCAGAAGTATTCCCGCATAGATTACTTCTTTCTCTCCCAATCTGATCTTACTTACCTTACCCAAGCTACCATAGACCCAATGTTCTTATCCGATCACCACCCCATCTCGGTCACCCTGGCCTTTCCTGAGTCACTCCCCAGGACCAAGACATGGCGACTGAACTCATCCTTACTTAAGGATACGGCCTTCTCTGCACAACTGGAAGCCACGATACGCAACTACTTTGTGGAGAATGCTTCTCCAGACTTGTCCCCACTTACTTTATGGGAAGCCCACAAATGTGTAGTCCGAGGAGAACTGCTGGCCCAGATGGCGAAACTAAAGAAGATACGCCAAGAGACTATAGCGGAACTAACATCTAGGATCAGGAGACTGGAGGCCTTACACAAAGCCTCTCTGTCTCAAGGCTCTCTGCAGGAACTTACCCGCACCCGCTCGTTACTCCTAGATGAACTAGGTAAGCGGGCCAGGCGATGTTATGTTCTTCGTCAGAGAGTGTTTTATGAACAGGGTAATAAATGCGGGAGACTTTTAGCGAAGGCGGTACGAACCTCCAGACCCTCCAACTTGGTCCACCAAATCCGTGATCAACACGGTTCTGCCTTGTCTAAAAACGAAGACATAGCAAAATGTTTTGAACGTTACTACACAAAACTTTACAATCTGAAACCCTCTAACCAGAATCCTGTCCAGGAAGAACGGAGGATGGAGGCAATTAGGAATTTCCTGACCCAGTACTGCCCTAGGCGGGTTCCGGAGGCACGTTCAGTAGAATTGGACATGCCCCTCTCTGCGGAGGAACTCCAAGCTGCGGTGAAGCAAATGAAACCAGGAAAAAGCCCAGGACCTGACGGGTTCACGCTCCAATACTACAAGTCCTTCCTGACTACCTTATCACCCAAAATGATTGCGGCCTTCAACGCTCTAGCATCCCCGTCTGCCCCAATGGGTCGCCTATTGGAGGCACATGTAACGGTTATACCGAAAGACGGTAAAGACGCTACGCAAGTCCAGAATTACAGACCGATATCACTTCTCAATGTGGATATCAAGCTATACGCCAAGATCCTGGCTAACAGGCTGTCCCCACTCTTACCCGGTCTGATTTCCCAGGATCAGGTGGGTTTTGTCCCTGGAAGAGAGGCCAGGGACAATACTATCAGGGCACTGAACTTGCACCATTGGCTCACTGTCTCCGAGACGCGGGGCTTCTTCCTGTCCCTTGACGCGGAGAAGGCGTTCGACAGGGTGGCCTGGGATTACATGCGCGAAGTCTTAAAAACAATTGGTCTTCACCCGCGCATGTTAGCGCATATTTCTGCTTTGTATGCTACCCCCAGTGCGAGTGTGCGGGTTAACGGTCACCTGTCGGACGCCTTCCCCATAAGCAATGGTACCCGCCAGGGCTGTCCCCTGTCTCCCCTAATTTTTGTTTTAACCTTAGAACCCTTCCTTAACAAACTCCGTTCTAATCCCGATATCAAAGGCATGATGGTGGGAGGTAGGGAGTATAAGGTAGCCGCTTTCGCGGACGACATACTCCTCTCCTTGACCCTGCCGAGAATTTCCCTACCGAATTTGTTGTTAGATATAGAACTCTTTGGGGAATTATCCCATTTTAAGATCAATTATTCGAAATCCCACGCATTGAATGTATCACTCCCGAGGCGTGACGTGGAGGACTGCCGAACCTCCTTCCCCTTCCAGTGGAATGAAAGGGCTATTACGTACCTGGGTATTCGAATTACGGCTGATTTAGCCCACCTCTATAATGATAACTTTCTAGTGGCCCTCAGAAAGGCCCAACAGGATTTAAAGGAATGGGGGGCCCTTAATGTCTCTTGGTTCGGCCGCTCGGCCCTCTTGAAAATGATAATTCTACCGCGCCTACTGTACCTCTTGCAATGCATCCCAATTGGCTTGCCTCCCTTCTTCTTTGCAACATATAAGAAAGCTGCGTCAGCGTTTATCTGGAAAAATTCACCTCCTCGCATTAGGTACACAAGGCTGACCCGCCCGAAGACCAGAGGAGGCATCGGCCTCCCGGATCTCTTCCAATATTATCTAGCGGGCCACCTTATGCGTATAGTGGACTGGAACGTCCATGAGACCAGGAAGGGGTGGGTGATACTGGAGAAGTCGCTCACGCAGCTCCCTCTTGAATCGCTCCCCTGGATACCTGCTCGACTCTGGCCCCCAGAAGTTAAACTCCATCCGCTCATCCACCCCTCTCTCAGGGCTTCCGGACGTGCATTCAAAATTCCATCATTTTCCTCAGCTCCGGGGCCTTTAACCCCACTCAGGGGTAACCCGGACTTTTTGCCAGGTCTATCCTCCTCATTCCTGCTACGCGATTGGCCTCATGACCGAGTTCACGCACGTCATTTCTACTCCCGCGGATCCCCTCGCTCCTACGAGGATTTGTTATCTGAATCCCCGTCCAACTCTTTCCCCTTCTGGTCTTACAGACAGCTGAGACATTTCCTCTCCGTGCAGCCATCATCCGAAATATGGTCGAGACAGCTAACACCCTTTGAAAACCTTTGCGTACAGTCCTCTCCACAGAGACACCTGATCTCCAATATATATCAGATCCTTTCGGATAGCACTCCCAGTTCTCCAGACCCAGCCCGTGTTGCCTGGGAATCTGACCTTCGGGTTCCCTTGACTGAGGAAGATTGGACCCGTATCGATGACTGTATACATAAGGGGTCTCTTAATGTTGCTACTCAGGAAACCTGCTATAAAATTGCAACACGCTGGTATAGAACCCCGGCTCTCCTGCACAAATTCTCCCCAACAGTCCCAGATACGTGTTGGAGATGTGGAAGGGAGAAGGGGACCATGCTCCACATATGGTGGGACTGTTGCTCTCTTCAACCATTCTGGAAGGAAGTACACAAGCTTATTGCACATGTCACTACATATACTCTAGATTACTCCCCGGCGCAATACCTCCTGCATCACACGCATTTGACCAGACATGAGTATTTTAAGTCCCTGGCCATGCATATGGTAAACGCGGCGAGACTCTGCATCCCAGTACATTGGCGCTCTACACACACTCCGACGATTGGGGAATGGTTTAACAGGATTTCTAAGATTGAAGAAATGGAAGAGTTAATTCATATCTCCCAAGAGCGCGTTACGGCATTTACAAACACTTGGGCATGCTGGACCCACTTCAAAACTACTCAAAGCTTCCTGGCCCACGGTCCTTAGACAGTAAAGTAGATGGGCTCATCCCTACTGAATTAACATCCCTTTGCCCGTGTGGTTTAGTAGGCCTGGCGGAGGATCGCCGATGCTGACGATTCCCCGTAGAGAATATCCTTCCCTGCACCCCCTCCGTCCCACCCCCCCCCCTTCTTTTTTTTTTTTTTTCTTTTCTCTTCTTTTTCCCCTTTTTTCCCCTCTTCCCCTCTTCTTCCTACTCTTCTCCCCCCTCCTCTTCTCCCTCTTCCCTCCTTTTTCCTTTCTTTCTTTCTCTCTTCTCTTCTTCGTCTCCCCACTCTCTTCCTAGATCATATTCTTGGTTAGGATTTGGCTTTCTGCTATACTACTAAAACTCAATAGTCCCAGCTGTTGGGACTAGGATCCTATCAGATATAATGACTCTACATCACTCTATGCTGAATTTATAGTCCATGTACACTCGTATGACTATATACTTATGTAAGATCCATGTCTGTATTTTATGATGTTTCATTCTCATTTAATAAAATTGTTTACGGAAAAAAAAAAAAATAAGATTATGGAAAGTGAAAAATCGAGACAGAGCGATCGTACCGCCGCCTGTATACAAATGTTGTCCGGCTGATGCGGATATAGCGTGAATGCGGCTTTCCCTTTCCCTTATGAAGTGTTGGAGAAAATGGGGCTGGTGAATTATAAAATTAGCAAACCGGGAAGACGAAAACCTGAGGAGATATATCACGTGAACTTGTTGAAACCATGAAAGGATAGAGAGTCCTTGGTCACTGAGACTACCCGATTTTCTGCTCCATTTAACCTGGCTGTCCCTGAAGTTGGGATAGCGGAGATTCTGCAGAGATCCAAAACTCAGCGACAGGAGGCTAAAGAATTTGTGCTCTGTAATAGGGAGAAGTTTTCAGATTTGCCAGGTTGGGTCTCCAGGGTTGAACACGACATTATCACCACACCAGAGGAGAAGGTCAAGTTGAAGCCAAAAAAAAGGGAAGTAAAAAAAATGCTTGAGCTGGGGGTGATCGAAGAGTCAAATAGTGATTGGTCCAGTCCCATTGTCTTAGTGCCCAAACCAGATGGAAGTTGGCGGTTTTGTAATGACTTTCGCCGCCTGAATAAAATCACTAAGTTTGACACCTATTCTATGCCCCGCATAGATGAACTGATTGAACTAATTGATCGCCTAGGCACTGCCCGGTACATGACGACGTTAGACCTGACCAAGGGTTATTGGCAAATTCCTCTCTCGGAGTTGGCCAGGTAAAAAAACAGCATTTGTAACTTCAGATGGATCTTTCCAATATCGGAGGATGCCTTTTGGGTTACAGAATGCTCCCGCCACATTTCAACGCACCATGGATAAAACCCTTCGGCCTCATCGAGCCTATGCTGCTGCATACCTTGATGACGTTGTCATCCACAGTGAGGATTGGGACTCACACTTACCAAAAGTTTAGGCTGTGTTGGATTCCATCTGGAAAGCCAGATTTACAGCCAATCCAAAAAATGTACCCTTGGGCTAGAAGAGGCAAAGTATCTGAGGTATACCATTGGAAGAGGTCAAATCAAGCCCCAAATAAACAAAGTTGAGGCTATTCAGGATTGGCCACGTCCCACCAACAAGAAACAAGTTTGTGCATTTTTGGGGATTGCGGGGTATTATCCCCCATTTTGCCTCACAGGCTGCTCCCCTGACCAATTTGACCAAAGGGAAGGAGTCTGTCATGACCAAATGGACTCCCGAAGCAGAAGCAGCTTTTCAGGCTTTAAAACAGGCCTTATGTAGTCAGCCAGTTTTAAATTCGCCTGATTTTTCACGGGACTTTGTGGTTCAGACAGATGCGTCAAATGTGGGGTTAGGAGCTGTACTGTCCCAGGTTATCAAGGGGGAGGAACACCCTGTTATGTACCTCAGCCAAAAGTTGAAGGCCCATGAGCAGAATTATGTCACCATTGAGAAAGAGTGTTTGGCGGTGAAATGGGCTTTGGATTCTCTTCGGTACTATCTCGTTGGTATACAGTTTGAACTGGTGACGGATCATGCCCCATTGAAGTGGATGGCACAGAACAAAGAGACCAATAGGAGAATAAATAGGTGGTTCCTGGCCCTTCAGGAATTTAGTTTTGTGGTAACGCATCGCCCCGGTGTTAAAATGGGGAATGCAGATGGGTTGTCCCGAGTGCATGCGTGCCTGGCAACATGTGTCCCAACCCTAGGGTTGAAACAAGAGGGGGGGTATGTGACAGGAAGTCAGGTAAATTTGTGGGTGTTGTCATGGACGGGAGATACATTTCTGCCTTGTTTAGACAATTCACCAATTACTATTAGGTGTCGGCTGCAGAAATAGCCAGAAAGATTTAGGGCGTTGGAAAACTTCAGCTGTTCAGAATGAAGCAATTAAAGCCTCTATAAATTATCCAAAGGATGACTACTGATTGCTGCATCCTGAGGCTTTTTGAGTCAAGGAGAGCAGTGAGGTGAGAAAGACTTCTGAAAGAGGTAAGGTGGTTGTTGATTTTTCTGTGTGATAAAAATCAAAAAAAGACTATTGTTTTTCTGCTGTCTGACCAGCAGTGTCTTCCTAGCAGTAGGCTGTGCCAGACTCCATAGGTAGGTTCCGGTATTGTGAAGGTAGATGCCCCAAGTGGCAAGGGTTTATTTTATGTTTTGTTTTGTTTATGCTTTTTTGATGCTTGCACTTGTATCCAGCAATATGGAAGAATAAACCATATACTTTGTTTTCAACCATCCTCAACTGCCTTTCTGTACAGTTCAGCGTGTAGTGAACCCATCCAGGGGGTCACACACACCCGCTACCGAGCTAATCCCTCACAATATATATATATATATATATATATATATATATATACACAGTACAGACCAAAAGTTTGGACACACCTTCTCATTCCAAGAGTTTTCTTTATTTTCATGACTATGAAAAATGTAGATTCACACTGAAGGCATCAAAACTATGAATTAACACATGTGGAATTATATACATAACAAAAAAGTGTAAAACAACTGAAAATATGTCATATTCTAGGTTCTTCAAAGTAGCCACCTTTTGGTTTGATTACTGCTTTGCACACTCTTGGAATTCTCTTGATGAGCTTCAAGAGGTAGTCACCTGAAATGGTCTTCCAACAGTCTTGAAGGAGTTCCCAGAGATGCTTAGCAGTTGTTGGCCCTTTTGCCTTCACTCTGCCGTCCAGCTCACCCCAAACCATCTCGATTGGGTTCAGGTCCGGTGACTGTGGAGGCCAGTTCATCTGGCGCAGCACCCCATCACTCTCCTTTTTAGTCAAATAGCCCTTACACAGCCTGGAGGTGTGTTTGGGGTCATTGTCCTGTTGAAAAATAAATGATGGTCCAACTAAACGCAAACCGGATGGAATAGCATGCCGCTGCAATATGCTGTGGTAGCCATGCTGGTTCAGTATGCCTTCAATTTTGAATAAATCCCCAACAGTGTCACCAGCAAAGCACCCCCACACCATCACACCTCCTCCTCCATGCTTCACAGTGGGAAACAGGCGTGTAGAGTGCATATGTTCACCTTTTCTGCTTCGCACAAAGACACGGTGGTTGGAACCAAAGATCTCAAATTTGGACTCATCAGACCAAAGCACAGATTTCCACTAGTCTAATGTCCATTCCTTGTGTTCTTTAGCCCAAACACGTCTCTTCTACTTATTGCCTTTCTTTAGCAGTGGTTTCCTAGCAGATATTCTACCATGAAGGCCTGATTCACACAGTCTCCTCTTAACAGTTGTTCTAGAGATGTGTCTGCTGCAAAAGGTGGCTTCTTTGAAGAACCTAGAATATGACATATTTTCAGTTGTTTTACACTTTTTTGTTATGTATATAATTCCACATGTGTTAATTCATAGTTTTGATGCCTTCAGTGTGACTCTACAATTTTCATAGTCATGAAAATAAAGAAAACTCTCTGAATGAGAAGGTGTGTCCAAACTTTTGGTCTGTACTGTATATATGCCGAAGCATAGGGGCATCCGCCCCAAAAGTTAGGAGAAAATCACTCCTCCACCCCTGCTGCCCCCGTGCTTTGGCATATATGCACTTTTTTTAACTGTGGTGGTGAAATTACCTCCTACAGCGCTGGAGTCACGGTTTTATGTATCGTGGGAGCAAACGCTGTTGCTGTCAAGATAAATAAATTTGCGCTGCAACTGAATGGCGTACCTGCTAAGCAAATGATGGTTAACAATAGAACAAAGTAACAGTAAAGTTTAACAGTAAGACATACCATACCTGCAAAGCAAATACCAAAAAAACATAGTAAAAAATAAAACATTTTTTAACGCAACCTGTGCCTAAAATATATATATATGCTGAAGCTTGGGGGCATCCGCCTGCAAAAGTTAAGTGCAAATCTCTCCTCCACCCCTGCTGCCCATATGCTTCGGCATATATGCTCTTTTTTTAACTGTGATGGTGAAATCACCTCCTAAAGCACTGGAGTCATGGCTTTATGTATCGTGTGAGCAAACACTGTTTCTGTCAAGATCAATAAATCCACGCTGCAGCTGAATGGCGTACCTGAAAACAAAAAAATGGTTGACAATAAAACACAGTAAACAATAAAGTATAAAAAATCTCATACCTGAAAATCAAAGATGACAAAACATAATAACTAGGGATGAGCCGAAACACCCCCCGGTTCGGTTCGCATCCAGAACATGCGAACAGAGCAAAAGTTCACTGAACATTCGAACACTGTTAAAGTCTATAGAACTTGAACGTGAGAAATCAAAAGTGTGAATTTTAAAGGCTAATATGCAAGCAATTGTCCTAAAAAGTGTTTGGGGACACGGGTCCTGCCCCAGGGGACATGTATCAATGCAAAAAAAAGTTTTAAAATCTGAAGATTTTTCGGAAGCAGTGTTTTCAATAGTGCTTAAAGTAAAAAAATAAAAGAGAAATATTCATTTAAATTTCGTACCTGGGGGGTGTCTAAAGTATGCATGTAAAGTAGTGCATGTTCCCCGTGTTTAGAACTGTCCCTGCACAAAATGTAATTTCTGAAGGAAAAAAAGTCAGCCATTTTTTTCAATGACTTTTATCTGTATTGCCGGGACCCGACAATTCATCAATAGCGCGAGTAGTTTTAAATGACTTTTTTATCCTTTAAAAATTACTAAAATTAAAAAAAAAAATGTGTAAGGGTCCCCCCAAATTCCATATCAGGCCCTTCAGGTCTGCTATAGATTTTAGGGGAACTCTGTGCCAAAATGAAAAGAAAATGGCATGGGGTTCCCCCCAAAGATCCATACCGGACCCTTTATCTGAGCACGCAACCTGGCAGGGGGACAAGAGAGCGCCCACCCTCCTAAACCGTACCAGGCCACAGGCCGTCAACATGGGGAGGATGCTTTGGTGTCTGGCCCCATCCTCAGCTATATAAGAGGTGTCACGGCGGGAGTACCGTCACTCGACGGGAGTCTCCTATGGACATCAGTAGCACTTTTTTTTCAGTGTCGTCAGAGCTACAGTAGATCGCTGGACTTTTTTATTTTTTAATAAAGTGCTTGTCCCAAACTGGCTCTTGTTTTTTTTTCCCGTTTTTGACACTTTTTTGGGTGAAATGGTAGGAGTACAATGTACCCTGTTACCAATTCACATAGGGGGGCCGGGATCTGGGGGTCCCCTTGCTAAAGGGGGCTTCCAGATTCCGATCAGCCAACCGCCCGCAGATCCCCACAACCATCGGGTAAAGGTTGTGGGGATGAGGCCCTTGTCCTCATCAACATGGGGACATGGTGCTTTGGGTTCCAGACCCCAAAGCATCCTCCCCATGTTGAGGGCATGTGGCCTATTATGGTTCATGAGGGGGGGTCGCTCTCTCACCCCCCTCTTTTCCTGCGGCCTGCCAGGTTGCGTGCTCGGATAAGGGACTGGTATGGATTTTTGGGGGAACCCCACGCCATTTTCTTTTAATTTTGGCACAGAGTTTCCCTTAAAATTGTTCTAGACTTCAAGGGTCTGGTATGGAATTTGAGGGGGACCCCCCAACAAATGGCACAGGGTTCCCCTTAATATCCATACCAGACCTAAATGGCCTGGTATTGAATTTAGAGGGGAACAACACGCTTTTTTTTACATTTTGGTTCAGGGTTCCCCTTAAAATTCTTTAGATCCGCGTAATCTATCTTATTTACGATCCGCCAGCGCCAGTTTTTGAGGCAAGTGCTGTATTCACAAAGCACTTGCCTCTAAAGTGGTGCCGGCAGCTCGTAAATCCCCCGGCGGAATTCAAATTCCGCGGCTAGGGGGAGTGTATTATTTAAATCAGGCGCGTCCCCGCGCCGATTTAACTGTGCATGCGCCGCCGGCTAAATTTCCCAGCGTGCATTGTTTCAAATGACGTTACAAGGACATCATTGGTTTTGACGTTAACGCAAATTACGTATGGCTGTATTCGCTAACGACTTACGTAAACGACGTAAGAAATTCAAAACTTGATGCGGGAACGACAGCCATACTTAACATAGGATACGCCGCACTTACCCCTCATATAGCGGGGGTAACTATCCGCCGGAAAATGCCGAACGCAAACGACTTAAAAAAAAAGCGACGGCCGGGTGTTCGTTTCTGAATTGGCGGTTCTCCTCATTTGCATATTCGTCGCATATACAAACGGAAGCGCCACCTAGCGGCCAGCGAGAGATTGCAGCCTAAGATCCGACGGTGTAAGTCACTTACACCTGTCGGATCTAAGGGAGATCTATGCGGAACCTGATTCGGCCGCATAGATCCGATCGTCGGATCTCAGAGATACGACGGTGTATCAGTAGATACGCCGTCGTTTCTCTATATGAATCTACCCCAGTGGTTTCAGAGGTAGATTCTCCAAAACGCGATGACAGAAAATTACGCTATTGCTCGACTGGTTTCATCGCTAATCGGACTTCTATTTTTTTGTTTTTTGATTTGTAAGCAAAGGGCCAGATTCAGCAAGACTTGCGCTGGAGTATTTCGATATGCGCCGCGTAACTGTGAAGATGCGCCGTAGTATCTATGTGGCCGTACCCACCAAACTAGATGCGACAGAAAATGGGCTTTCCGCGACCGGCTTAACTTTCCGACGCCAGAGTATCGTCAGCGCATAATTTCGCTTGGCGCATCAGTCGCGCCTATTGATTTCCCCTGCAAATATGCAAATGAGGGAGATTTCCCGATTCGCGAACGGATTAGCACCATACGCTGGCTACATGTGCCGCGCGTATGTTGTCCGTCCGTCGCAAAGTTATTTCTACAAATAGCTGCTTTATCTTTACTCCAGACGGCCACAGGTCAGCAGGAGAGCAGCTACAGCAGCAGCGTTACCGACGAAACTAGTAAGCTGAACAACCACACGTGCAAGGACAACACCTCTGTGTGCCAACATGCCAGGGGCAGTCGCGGTCCTAGCACTAGTACTGGGTCCCCCGGTACGGAGGAGGCGGGCACGTGAGAGGATATACTGCATGCGTATGAGCCTCTTTGGCATGGGGGATGAGGAGGTGTATTACCTCTTCAGATTCAGCCCAGATACAATCCTTGAACTAACCACAACCCTGCAGGATGACATCACCAGCAAGACACACCGCTCACAAGCAGTGCAGCCACTGGTGAAGGTACTGGCAACACTCCATTTCCTTGCAAGTGGATCATTCCAGCGTACAAGTGGAGTGGTGGCTGGGATGTCACAGTCCTCCATGAGCAGATGTGTGCACCAGGTTGTCCCTGCAATCCTTAGACGCATGTCCAACCAGTTCATCAGACCCACCACTGAGGAGCTGCGGCTGAAGGCAATGACAGATTTCTACAGCATTGCCAGATTCCCACGCACTGTGGGGGCCATTGATTGCACACATGTGGCCCTTCAGCCCCCCAGTGCCACAGAGCACATATACCACAATCGGAAGCATTGGCACTCCATCAACGTACAGGTGATAGCCGATGCCCAACGCCTCATATGGCATGTCCGTGCCAAACACCCCGGATCCAGCCATGACAGCTTCATATACAATCAGAGCCCCATCCCAGCAGAATTAGAACAGAACATGTATGGGGGCAGCTGGCTGGTTGGTGAGTGACATGGGAGTCAGGCATGACTATCCCCTCCCATGATGCACACATCACAAGTGGCACATGCATGACTAACATCCTCCTGTCTTTTCCCTTACAGGTGACTCTGCATATGCACTGGGACCCCATCTAATGACTCCTTTCCGGAACCCCCAAACCAAAATACAATGAAGCACACATCAAAACCCGTGCAGTGGTGGAGCAAACATTTGGGCTCCTGAAGCCCCGTTTCCGATGCCTGGATAAGTCCGGGGGGACCCTATTGTATTCCCCTACCTTTGTGTGTCAGATCATCGGTGCATGTTGCATTCTGCACAACTTTGCTATGAGAAAAGGCCTGCAGATTGACATACGTGATGACCTGACCCCCGACCCACACAGTCCCCACCTGCCAGAGGAGACCCAGTCTGCTGATGGAAGAGCAGTCAGGAGAGTCCTCGCCGTAGGCATCTTTGGACACTAAACCAAAACATTAATCACACAGACAATGCATGCACACCACTGATGTCCCTAGATCACACACACCACATCCACATCGCATTGGATTAGCCCAAGTCCAACATGCAGGACTTGGGAGCAGCAACGCCAGCGTCAAGGCCCCAATGATGTTGCTGTCTATTCATACACCATTCACACGTCATTCATACAGCCGTGGGGATAACTTTGGCCGAGGGTGACACCCCTTACTGGCAGGAGTGCCACCCCCTCACATTCACACACCATTCACACTGTCCCCTGCACTCCTGACCGTGTGCAGTTAAAAATAAAATAAATATCTCATAACATGAGTCATAAAATAAAATATAAACTCATAACCTGAGAAAAAAAAAAAAGAAAAATTAACCCAAAAAAAAAAAAACCCTCATCTGGGATGACGGGGGCTCCTCCTTGTGGGCACTCTTGGGCTCCTCAGCTGCCTGTAGGGAGTGGGTGGGGGTGGGGGGCATCTGGAGGAGGCTGATCACCGGGTGGGCCACTCCTGGCAGCTGTTGGTTGCATGCCCTCCAAGGCCACGGCAATCCGGCTCAGATAGAGGTTGGTCTGGGCCTGCATTCTCAGCTGGCGGGTGACATTATGCCGCTGGTCACGCTGCCGCTGCCTCCCCTTTTCCCGGATGGCAGCTGTGTTGGCATGGACGGCTGCTGTGAGGTGCCGTACATCAGCCTGCACCTCCCCCAGGCTGGTCACAACGTCCTGCACACCACTGGGCAGCTGCGACACGGAGCCCAGGCTGTCAGCGAGCCGGTCCAAGTGGCCAGCAATCTCCCCCAT
The DNA here is from genome assembly GCA_029574335.1 of Rana kukunoris. Classification (NCBI taxonomy): domain Eukaryota; kingdom Metazoa; phylum Chordata; class Amphibia; order Anura; family Ranidae; genus Rana; species Rana kukunoris. Next base: position 306,083,941 of record CM056053.1, read on the forward strand.
CTGCTGGGTTTGCCTGGCGTGGTCCATCGCCACCTGGTCCTGGACCAGATCAGACACCCCCCTGGTCTTCCGGGTCGCCTTCCTGGGGCCAGGAGAAGGTTGTCCCCGTGGGGATGGAGTCGCCCTTGAGGGGCTAACGAGAATGAGTGTGGGGATGACAGAGGGCCCTGCAGAAGAGGAGGACTCTGACAAAACCAAAATAAACTCCTGCTGAGGAACAGGCTCCTCCTCAACCATCTCTGCAGAAGTGGTGTGGGCATTCTCCTCCACCTCGGTGTCTTCAGCACCCAGGGGCTCGTCCTCAGGATCCCGTTGGGGGTTTGGGGTGGAATGGCCGGCAACAGATGATGGCCCAGCTCCGTCATCTGTGGATGACACAAAGCAGACACATGTTGGTGGTCCCACACACTTGGCACATGTACCCCCCCCCCACATGCAACACACCAAATAGGGGATAAAAAACACTTACCTGTCCTAGAGCCTTCCTCCATGGAGTAATATCCAGGGACCCCCTCCAACTGCTCCCTGTCCAGGCAGCGGGCGACCACCTCCTCCTCTGTGGTCAGGCTGACCGCACATGGGGGTCCACCACCCGTGCCCCTCTCATGCCTCCTGATGGTGGCCACCTTGCCACGGACCTTGCGCCGCAGGTCGTTAATTTTCTTTTGGATATCACCAGCAGTCCGGGTGGAGTACCCCAACACATTCACCCTGCCAGCAATGGTGTCCAGGATGGCCTGCTTCCTCTCCCGGCTGGTCTTCCGACTTTTCTTTCCGTGGAGAAAGTCGTTATAAGTCTCCATAGCGGAGATTACCATAGAGACCTCCTGGGCATTGAAATTCAAGTTTCTCCTCTCTTTGGGGGTAGCGGGAGCAGCCATCTCTGTGCAAAAGTAACTTCCCTGGGGTGGGGGGAAATGGAAATACTTTTGCGCCGGAATGGCGCTTCCGCTAGCGCTTTTAAACGCACAATAGAACACATTGCGCTGACGTTTACCGTGAAGTGGTGCCGACGGAAGTTGTGAGCATGCGCACAGGGGGCCGAGTGAAGCCTCACTCACTGCGCATGCTCTGTGGATGATGCGCTGAACGTAAGCCTCTGCACTGGGCTCCGCCCATCATTTACATATGATCACACCCACTTCCACTTGCGTCGGGTTGCGCCAACGCATCTTCGTTACTCCGTCGCAAAGTAACGGCCATGCGCTTGGTGAATACTGTACTTCACTCGCTAGTTTGCGTCAGCGCAGCGTATATGCGTTGCGCTACGCTGGCGAAAAGATGCGCGCATCTACCTGAATCTGGCCCAAAGTTGTCTGATGCATCCTCAACAAACTCTTTGTCAGGGTAGGGATTAATGTTTGCTTTGGCAATAAGCAAATATTCATTAGCTTTGATATGCTTGACCTCCATGCAATCGCCAGAACAAAGTACAGTAAACTGGATACAAGACTTTTTGTTAGCTTATGAGTAATGAAAATATGTTTTATAATAGTTTTGACTGAAAGCATATGCTGACCTAAGAAGAGAAGGACACTGCTTGCCACTTCACTACTTCTTCTGTGATTCATCACTGGTGGGGTGAAAAATAAAATTGCTCTTCAGAGCCATCACAGATTGCCTTTACAATTTGTTTGGCTATCATCAGAAGATTTGAGGAAGAGCAGGAAGCTGTCGGAATCTACACTTAGGGCCAGATTCACAGAGCGATTACGCCGGCGTAACAGGAGATGCGCGGCATAAGTCTAAATTTGTGCATGCGTTTCGATACTCCGCATCCCCAAAACGAGATATGCAAGAAATCTACTTTTTTTTGTCTATGGGGGGTAATTTCGTTAGACAGGCGCATCCGTACGTGCAAAACTGCGCTAGATACACCATTGATTTGCTATTCAAATATGCTAATGAGGGAGTTACGGGGATCCACAAAAGAACAATGGTGCAGCGCAGGCTACGGGCTGTGCGCAACAGCTGAACGGCCTGTCTAAAATTAGACCATATAAAAGGTGGTCTAAAATTAGACAATTCGTCTACATGTCAGAGAAAGCAACACCATTAGTGAGGAGCAGAGCAGTCACACGTGTTGCACAACAATCTGTATGCCAACATGCCAGGGACATCCTCGCTCATAACTATACTACTGACTTTAGACGAGCAAAGAAGGAGGAGGGCACAGAGGAGGGCACGGGAGAGGATATACGGCACCCGCATAGACCTCTTTGGCATGAGTAATTCTGAGATGTATCGCATCTTCAGATTCACCCCTCATGCCATCCTGGAATTAACCATAACCTTGCAGGAGGACTTCACCAGCCCAACACACCGCTCACATGCAGTGCAGCCACTGGTCAAGGTCATGGCAACACTCCATTTCCTTGCCACTGGCTCTTTTCAAAAAAACAAGTGGAGTGGTGGCTGGGATGGCACAATCCTCCGTGAGCAGATGTGTGCACCAGGTTGTCCCTGCAACCCTTTAGATGCATGGCCAACCAAATTATCAAACCCACCACTGAGGAGCTGCGGCTGAAGGCAATGACAGATTTCTACAGAATTGCCAGATTCCCACGCACCGTGGGGGCCATTGATTGCACACATGTGGCACTCCAGCCCCCCCATGAGACAGAGCACATATACCGCAATCGGAAGCATTGGCATTCCATCAACGTACAGGTGATAGTCGATGCCCAAGGCCTCATATGGCACGTCCGTGCCAAACACCCCGGATCCAGCCATGACAGCTACATCTACAATCAGAGCCCCATCCGAATGGAATTCGAACAGAACGTGTATGGGGACAGCTGGCTGGTTGGTGAGTGACATGGGTGGCAGGCATGACTGTCCCCCCCATGATGCACACATCACAAGGGGCACATGCATGACTAACATCCTCCTGTGTTTTTCCTTACAGGTGACTCTGCATATGCACTGGGACCCAGTGGCGTAACTAGAGACTTCAGGGCCCCGGTGCAAGAAATCATGAAGGGCCCCCCCCTCCACAGTGGCATGACAGTCAGGTGGACCCCTCACACTGGCAGGCGGCAGTCGGGCACCTCAAACGGGCAGACTTGGCGGAATAACAGGGCCCAGTCGCAACGGCGACTGCTGCGACCCTGATAAATCCGCCATTAGTTAAAGGTGTGTTACATGCAGAGTTCAAGTTGTGCTAAGTACAGAGTCCGGGGTGTGCTACGTACAGAGTCCGGGGTGTGCTACGTACAGAGTCCGGGGTGTGCTACGTACAGAGTCCGGGGTGTGCTACGTACAGAGTCCGGGGTGTGCTACGTACAGAGTCCGGGGTGTGCTACATGCAGAGTCCCGGGTGTGCTACGTGCAGAGTCCCGGGTGTGCTACGTGCAGAGTCCCGGGTGTGCTACGTACAGAGTGCAGATTTCAGAAGTGCGGAAAAAAAGCCTGGAGTAAAAGTATACAGTGCAAACACTGTCTACAGCCATGAAAGATACAGCCACAGCACCTGTGATCATCATTATCATGCTGATAATTACACTGTACTTCATGTGACTGTACTGTATATAGCCTATATACACTACAGTCACATGAAGTACAGTATAATATAGGCTGTACAGTGTGATCATCACTCAGCATGATAATGATGATCACAGGTGCTGTCTTTCATGCTTGCAGACAAAGTTTGCTCTGTATACTTTTACTTTAGTATACTATAGCAACCACTGCAGTCTGAGTCTCAATACATGGACACTCACATACATACATACATATTCACATGCACACACACATTCATACATACATGGAATGCAAACAAACAAACACAAACACACAGTAGATAAAAAACGTCAGTCTTTTACCTTAGCAGCTCTTCCTGCCGGGTACTGCACTGTAGGGGGAGACAAAGAGCACACACTTTGCTTTCAGTTTGTAATGACTGTGACGAGCTCCCCGCACAGTGCCGATTACAGTTCGGCTTGGGATCGGGGAACTTGTCTGTGCTCCTGTTGAAGCACTGTATACAGCAAGGGGCCCGGTCACCATGGCGACCTCAGCACCCCTATAATTCCGCCACTGCTGGGACCCCATCTCATGACACCTATCCGGAACCCCCAAACCCCAGGAGAGGAAAGATACAATGAAGCCCACGCCCGAACACGTGCAGTGGTGGAACGCACCTTTGGACTCCTGAAGTCACGTTTCCGATGCCTGGATAAGTCTGGGGGGACCCTGTTGTATTCCCCCAACTTCGTGTGCCAGATCATTGGTGCATGTTGCATTCTGCACAACTTTGCAGTGAGAAAGGGTCTGCAGATTGACCTACGTGATGACCTGACACCAGAACCAGACAATCCACCCCTAACCGAGGTTACCAGTATTCTGAGGGAAGAGCAGCCAGGAGACAGCTCACATTAGGCATCTTTGCACGTTAAACACACACATTAATCATGGCACAATGAGAATGCATGCATGCACACCACTGTGGTCCCTAGCACAGACACATCACATCCTCACCTAATTGGATTAGCACAAGCCCACCATGCTGGGCTTGTGAGCAGCAACGCCACGCCACGCCACGGCTCCAATTATGTCACTGTACATTCATACACCATTCACACAGACTTGGGAATCACTTCTCCCTGGTCCTGGGGAACCCTTCACCAAAACGGAGGGTGACACCCCTTTGCCGGCAGGAATATCACCCACACATTTCAAAAACATTCACATCACAAAAAAAAAAAATTTGTCCAGCAAAAAATAAAATTTTCCAGCAAAAAAAAAAAAAAAAATATTTTTTTTAAAAAAGGGGAAAAACAAATTATTGCCGTTGGCGTGAGCCACGCCTGGGGCGCCCACGGCCACGGCCCCGGCTCCTCAGGGGAGACTCATGGGGAGGGGGGGGGTCATCCGGGGAAGGAGGAGCAGCCCCTGGTCTCTGCCCACCTGGCGGCCTGCCCTCCAAGGCCACGGCAATTCTGTTCAGGCCAGCACCTAGTGTTGCCGTGTTGTCCTGGATAGCCTGGGTGAGGGCCCTCACATCCTGCCCAACGTCTGCTGTTGTAGTCTGCAGTGCGTTTAGGCAGTTTGTAAGAGCTCGGGAGTGGCAGTCCAGGTCCCCAAGCGTATCCTTTATGGAGGACAGGCTCTCCTCCATCCGCCCCAAGGTCTGGCTGACCTGTCCCAGATGGTGGGTCTGAAGGGCCTGGTCCCTTCTCAGATTGGCGGGCAGAAGCTCGGCCACCCCCCTGGTCTTCTAGGATGCCGGGAGAAGGGGAGGCCCTTGGGAGAGGAGCCCTGTTGGGGGAGGAGTGGGAGGGGCTAGTCCTTATGGAGGGCTGGCTGCTGCCAGCCAGAGAGGAAGACTCCTCCAAAAATAACAATCCACTGGCTGACATGACATCCTCCTCCTCCTCAAACTCCTCCTCCTCAACCTCCTCCTCTTCAACCTCCTCCGAGGACTCCGGCCTTGTCGGGGGGTCCTCATCAGGCTGGGATGGTGCGGTCAGCCCAGATGGCCCAGCACCCTCCTGCTCATCTGTGGATGACACAAAACCACACACTTGCCACATATTCCCTTTCACCCCCACACATGCTACGCACCTCATAGGGAAAACAAACCTTACCTGGCATCACGCCTTCATGACTTGAGTCATAGCTGGGCAGGCCCTCCACCTGTTGTCTATGAAAGGTCTGGGCCACCGCACGCTCCTCCGCTGTCAGCCTAACAGGGCATGGTGGGCCCCCTCCTGTGCCCCTGGCATGGAATAACATTTTGGCCAGCTTCTTTCTGACCAGACGCCGGAGGTCATTGATCTTCTTTTCAATCCCCGACCGTATCTGGGTCTCCCCCCCCCCCCGATGCATTCACCTCGTCAGTAATGTTCTGCAAGATATCACGCCTCCTGGCCGGGGTGGTGTTGGCACTCTCCGGGCCGTGGAGGAAACGCCCATATTGGGAAATGGCCCGGGCAAGAATTTTTTTCTCCCCCAAAGTAAAATTTAACTTCCTCTTTCTCTCCGTCATACTCATACAAAAACTCTCTCCCAAACAAGCAGCAAAAATCACTCACAAAAACAAGCAGCAAAAATCACTCACAAAAACAAGCAGGAAAAATCACTCACAAAAACAAGCAGGAAAAATCAAGCAAGAAAACAAACAAACAAAAAACTATCAACCAAAAACTCTCACAAGCAGTCACCAAAAATCACTTACAAATATCTTCTAACAAACACTAGATCACACAGTCCACAAATATCAGTGAACCACAATGCAACTAACAACAGAACAAAAGCACCTTGCTGTATAGGGAGGGATACAAAGGGATGTACTTTTGCAAAGGAAGTGCGTTTGTGTCTGTCTATTTATGCTGTCTGCGTAGTTCATGATTTTGCCCTAGTCCACTTCCAAGTTCACTGATTGCGCTGTTCCCGAGTTGGGAGCATGCGCACAGAGGTGCTGACATGGTCTGCTTCAAGCGCGCATGCGCGAGCTGGCCGGCCCTTCATTTGCATGGGGTCACGGCTCATTTCAATGTAACACGCCCACGTCCTTCCCAATTTGTATTACTCCGCCTTGCGCCTCAGAAATAACGTTGCGCATGCGCAAATTTCTACGTAAAACCGACGAGAATAGGGTGATTGCGCCGCTACATTGCGCCAGTCTAACGTAAAGGCGGTGCGCTACGCCGGTCCAATAATGCGCAGATGTACCTGAATCTGGCCCTTAGTTTTTTGCTAATGCTGATCTCCCCCTGGCTGTAAAATGTATACCAACTATTTGCTGCTGCATGTATCTTCCTCTGTGTTGTGGTATGGCTAGCAGCCTTCTTTTTTTGCAAGGAGACAAAATGTTGTGTCTTTTTTTAAAAGGTAGTACCCAGCTTGCATTGCAGCCTCTGGTCCATGTTTGACTAGCTTTACATCTATACATGTGAAGTAAAGTGAAAGTGAAAAAAATATATAAACGTAAATAGAAAGTAAAAAATCAATAAATACTATATGTAAATGCTGTGTAAAATAAAAGCCACAAACACAACTTACAACACCACTAATCTATAGCAGTTGATGTCTCGGTCTGGGTAAGGGCAGGCAGCCTATGGTTGTATGATTAACTTTTTACTGCAGCCTGTCATTCCCTCCACAGTATAATTTTCACCCTTCATTTGTTGTTGCCTACACTGCCTCCTAAGTTGTGAAAGGGCAGGCAGCCTTTGTTTTATAATTGGCCAGCAGTGAACCCCAACTTCCCTCCTCATCACCAGAGCCACACCTATTTTCCTGTGGCAGAAATAGCAGAAAAATGCAGGCGGAAATGGCTGGCTGCCAGTGCAGTATGTTGTACAGGCATCCCATCAGTGTTGCCAACCGTCCATATTTTTATGGACAGTTCGTAAAAACTGGCACTTTTTTTTCCCCCGTTCGTAAATGTCCGTGGTTGTGGGAATGTTCCAGTAAAAATAGCCTAGATCGGTTCGGCTTGGAACTGTGCATGGAGATTGGAGGCAGGGGGTGATTGGAGGCAGGGGGTGATGGTGGCTGTGGTGGCACCGCAGAGGGGGGTGGAGGCAGGGGGAGATTGGAGGCAGGGGGAAATTGGAGGTAGGGGGTGTTGGTGACACTGCAGAGGGTGGGGGATGGACACAGTGGTTGTTGGTGGCACCACAGAGGGGGATGGAGGCAGGGGGTGATTGGAGGCAGGGGGCATGGGGGAGATTGAAGGCAAGGGGAGATTGTGGCACCATAAAGAGGGGGGGAAGGCAGGGGGTGTTGGTGGCAGAGGGGGATAGAGGCAGGGGGTGATGTGACTAAATAATTTGCCCTTATTATATTGAAAATAACAAAAATATGATTTGTTTTTACCTTAATATCTACCTTAAATCACATTGCTATTTGCCTAGCGTAGTTGCTTGTAGCCTAAATGCTGAAATTTGCACCTAAAAATGTAATTTAGTAAAAAGGTGGCTGTGCCAGTAATTTTTGTGTGTCGCGCCAGTAAATTTCAATCTGGTAGGTTGGCAACACTGCATCCCATTGTCCTCCAACTCAGCACTCCCCTGTTTGCTGGGGACACCCAGAAATGTTCCTCTCATCACACTTTTCATACGTTAGCCCTTTATGCCATTACAAATTTGCAAGACAAAGGAATGATAAAGATGGTACTCACGTGAGCATTCTTCATGACCACAAATCTGCTTTTAAAATATCTGTTTATAACAGATAAAATGTTGTATGCACCATTGCTCCTTTTGTTTTAACGTCAGTAATGTCTCTCTACATTAACCTACTTTTATAAATAACCATACTCTTTATTAACCTAAGACCACATTAAATAATTCAATAAATAAGACAATAACCTTTTTTCACACTAGAAATAACTTTTAAGGCATACTACCAATCAATTTAAATGTACACACTAATGCAGGCACAATCAATTAGAACCCCTTATGACAATTAAGAGTGCATTTGTTTTATCACTAAAGCGTGTACGCACATCAATTATAGTTTGCATCAAATTAATGTTAATGGCACCTCCTCTTTCTGTGTCTGCCAGTGACCCACCTGATGGATTTGCTCTTATGCTGTAAATCAGTAGTAGGTATTATACATGCACCAAAAGATGGGTTAATATCATAAGTTCATTTAATTAATTGTGTTTTATCAAATTAGATACTTTCATTAGCCTGCTTATCTATGAACCCTACATTAATCATCATAATCCTTTTACAAGCTCAGTTGCACGTACTCTGTTCTGACACTGAGAATGTATTCAAATTACAAGCTGCAGTCATGCAGACCTCCCTGTGTAATTAACAGCTAAATGAGCTGCATACACTTAAGCCAAAAAATATCAAAGTCCATACTCTGTAGTGTTAAACAGGAGGTGTCATGAGCAAAGCAAAGGTGAGCTCATAAATGTAATTAAACATTGCGCAAAAGAGATATTGTACAAGAAGATACACGGCAAACACAATGATAAAAAACGTATTGCTTTAATATCTAAGAACGGTGGCAAACAGCTCACAATAAACCAATGAAAGCTGTCTACATGTGCAATTAGTCTGGAGTAGCAATGTGCAAAAATACTTCACTTTTTGTGTCCAGTTAACAAGTCAAGCATTATTATTTATTACTACTACAATAAAGGCCTTGTTCACACTGGCATTCGAAACAGGCATTAGGTGTGCACTTTTGCCACTCCCTAAATGCTTAACACAGCAGCCTACAATGGATAATATGAACCGTGGACAGAGCTATTCACATTTGAAAAACATGTAGGGCCAGATTCAGGTAGAGTTAGGCTGGAGTATCAGTGATACTCCAGCCTAACTCTCACTTTGAGCCGGCGTTTCTGTTTTCTGTAGTCAGAAAACAAGAAACGCTGGGTTGGAGTTCCTATACGAGCGGCGTAATTGTATTTCGCCGTCGTATCGGAACTGCAATTTTAAAAATGGCGCTCGGGGCATTCCCGCTGATTAACGCCGAGAATATGCTAATCAGCGAGAATCGGCAATTCACGATCGTATTCGGGCCCGACGCAGTGACTTTCCGACGTTTCCGTAAGAGATACGCGGCGTAAAGAAAAACCAACCCCCTAGTGGAGTATCCTATGTTAAGTATGGCCGTCGTCATCGCGTCGAATTTAAAAATGTTTGCGTCGTTTGCGTAAAACGTCCGTGAATGGGGATTGACGTCATTGACGTTCCCTGACAGAATTTGGAGCATGCGCACTGACAGTCGACGCATGTGCAGTACGTTCGCTGCAGGATCGCGCCTAGTTATAATGATACACGCCCCCTACCCGCCCAATTTGAATTCCGCCGGCTCATTTTCGCTACGCCGCCGCAACTTTAGGAGCAAGTGCTTTGTGAATACAGTACTTGCTCCTAAAGTTTCGGCGGAGTAACGTAAATGAGAAACGTAACTCTAAAATAAAGATTCGCCCACCTACCTGAATCTGGCCCGTAGAGTTTGCATCAAATCACATCACTTTGCAGCAAAAATGAAGCACGTGTCAAGTCTGGAATGAATTGGAGCTTGACAACTCCTTCCATTAAAGTCTATTGTAAAGTGCCATAAACCTACCTCTAATTTTTACAGCGTATTTATTGCAAGTTTACAGAGGAGTTTATCAATTATCAATGAGTTTGAAAAAAAAAAAAACACTTGCCCCAAAAATCACTTGGAGGACATCTGGGGTGCATTTTTTAACGTGTGTTAAATGCATCAAACATGTATGTTAGTGCTATAGGTTAGTTGGTTTGCGTTATCATTTTTTGCAAGCATGATACAAAAGTGGAGTTTTGTAAACAATTTAATGTTTGCCTTTGTTTAGAGTCCAATCTGCAGGATGGTTGTTAATGTAACTTCACATGCAGGTGACTTAAAATAGCATTGGATCACCAAATAACAACCAAAGTAACAACCAAAAATCGTAATTGAGGGTTGGTGTAAAAACATGTATCATGTGCAGACTATATGTCAATATATTGCTTCAAATATTGATGAAGAAAAGCTGATACCAGTTTCCATACAGAAACAATAAACAGCATTACAGGTGTATGTGATAATATATGAAATCAAAATCAAAAAATGGGACAAAACACAATAAATAACCCACAGATATAAGAAAATAAAAAGTATATAGTCCATACAACAATCACATTTGGCATGGATGGATAATCATGAAGAATAAACCCCATGTATCATTTCATATAAACAGAAAATTATTGTGATTCACCAATGATAAATGATGAATTGTTAAATAGACATGTGCATTCGTTTTCGTTAGAATGCATTTTCGTCCGAAAATCGGGTATTTTCGTTATCATTTTAACAAACGAAAACGAAAGCGCAAGAAACGAAAACCGAAAGATCCGACATAAAAAATGCCGGAAAAAATGGGAACGTTTTCGTCCGAAAATGACGGTTTTCAATGCTTTGTCGAATTTTTGTCGTTAAATTCCTATCTATTCATTGTATTCAGAACGACGATTTTCGATGCTTTGACGAATTGAACAACGAAAATTCGACAAAGCATCGAAAATCGTCATTTTCGGACGAAAGCTTTCCCAACGAAAACGACATAAATCAAAACGATTTTCGGGGGTAACTAAATAAAAAATGTTTTCAAACGAAAAAAACCCCCGAAATATTCCAGTCTGCACATGTCTATTGTTAACCACTTGCTTACTGGGCACATAAACCCCCTTCGTGCCCAGGCGAAATTTCAGCTTGCGGCACTGCGTCGCTTTAACTGACAATTGCGCGGTCGTGCGACGTGGCACCCAAACAGAATTGGCGTCCTTTTTTTCCCCACAAATAGAGCTTTCTTTTGGTGGTATTTGATTGCCCGTGCGGTTTTTATTTTTTGCGTTATAAACAAAAAAAGAGCGACAATATTTTTTTTTCTCAGTTAAGGCCGATACGTATTCTTCTACGTATTTTTGTAAAAAATAAATAAAAAAAAAATCGCAATAAGTGACTGCTTTGCGCAAAAGTTATAGCACCTACAAAATAGGGGACAGAATTATGATTTTTTTTTTATATTTTTTTTTTACTAGTAATGGCGGCGATCTGCGATTTTTATTTTGACTGCGATATTGCGGCGGACACATCGGACACTTTTGACGCCATTCACATTTATACAGCGACCAGTGCTATAAATATGCACCAATTACTGTATAAATGTGACTGGCATTGAAGGGGTTAACACTAGGGGGGTGAGGAAGGGGTTAAATGTATTGCCTGGGTGTGTTCTAACTGTGTGGGGGGAGGGGGGTGACTGGGGGAGGTGATCGATGCTGTCTCCCTATGTACAAGGGAAACAGCATCTGTCACCTCTCCCTGACAGGACGTGGAGCTCTGTGTTTACACTCAGAGCTCCACGTCCCTGCTCTGTCACCGACGATCGCGTGTACCTGACGGACATTGCGGCCGCCGGGTACACGCATCGAATCCTCGGTGATGCGTCGGGACTGTTTTTCCCCGCCGCGCGCCACCCTGTGGCGCGCGTGGGGAATTACAAGCAAATCACGTCCAAAGACGTGACCCCGGCGCCTCAGGTCCGCGCTGCTGACGTATTATGTCAATAGCGCGGACCGGAAGTGGTTAAAACTCATATAGATGTGGGAGGTGGTCAACAAACACGACACCCGAGGCAGTGACTAAAGCACCAGAAAGGGGGGAATAAATACTCTTACACCATATCATGGACGCACACGCCAGTGGCGGTGGGTCAAGTAAGCAATGACAGATCCTCTCCGGTATGTAGGCTGGTTGGAACTCATGTGAAGGGAAGCTGTATCCACGTCTCACAAGGCAAAAGTTGAAAGCTGTAGCGTCCCAAATCTCGGTACAACGGAACATGGACTTCCCTGGCTGTGCACAGATAAGGGTCTGGTATGAATTTTCTGGGGACCCCCTTGCTGTTTTCTTTTTACTATGTTTACCAGCAAATGTTTTGTTCAGCTGTCAGAGGAGACGCCCATTGACGGCTGATGACTGATCAGTTGTTAAGGATGCAAGTAGCTTTTACTGTGCCCTGATTGGGCAAATCTTTGCCCTATTAGGGCACAGAATGCACTGTGCAAGGGGAGTGGCCGCATGTGATCGAGGCAGGGCGTGTCTTCTTGGAGCTCTAACTTTACTCCTTTAAATTATCAGTTTTTAACCGATTCCTACATTCACACTTGGTAGCAGGGAAATCTACGATACAGGAGATGCCAACATCTTCTAAATATAAGGGGAAGGTGCCTTTAGAGCGTGACTCCACTTTTGTTGAGAGAAAAACATTCCCCTTGGGTGATCTATGTACAATGCAAGGATTTTAACAACCTTTGTTGCAGATTCCTACCTTTTGTCATTCTGAAGAAATCAATGGGTGTTTGCCTGTGCCTCTGTGCACAGAGGGTCTAATGGGAGTGGTTTCATAATTATCAATCAGCTGTGGCAGCTGCAGAGCACCAATGAGGAAAGCTGCTGGTCCTGAATCCAATTAGACGTGTTTCTATTGAAAATATCTCACCAAAAATGAAAATTTTCTTGGAATCTGACTTGTATCTTAGGTAGACTTCTAGGAAAATTGGTGAGCCAATCACACAAGCAGGAAATTATGTTTCTGGGGAGTCGCCAATACACATCCTGTGTACAAAACAACTCCATGTAACTATATTGCATTGCATTTAAAGAAAATTACAGCAGCTGCAGATTTAAAATAAAAAGGTAAGTTTTAATAACATTCAATTCAAATATGGCTTATATCTCGGGTGTATATCCGCTGCTGTGTTGCTCCATCCGGCAGGGAGATGGCCGCTCGCCGCTTCTCCCGCCGGGGGGAGGGGTCCATCTGCCATCTTGTGTATAGAAAGGTCTAATGCGCTACTGTGAGTAAACTGTGGTGGAAGAGTGGATAGCAACCACAAATTGGGGCAGCTCAATCTGTGTGTTCACAATCACGAAATGATAAATAGGTATAATAAGTGATAAGCGCTACAAAAAGTGGTGCATAAGTCCTGCAAAATACAATATAGTAAATAATATATATAGCACACAATATGCAAAGGAAAAGGCAAAGCCTCAACTTGTTAAAGGAATAACAAAGCTGAATAGTGCTTAAATGCAAGTGCCAGTGAGGAAACAATGATGTTAATAATCATGAATCAAGTTCCGTGTGTTAAACATTGATTGGTGACCAAGGGTAAATGCAGTAGTGAGTTCCCTTAAGGGTGGTGGGGGATGTGCTGGATATGGATCAATGGCACCAGGCCGGATCTGGCCGGCAACAGCTGGCGGGCTGGGTAGTAATATGGAACAAAGTGTGCTTCACAAAGGCCTAGAGGCACATCTCAGCGCCACAGATGCTAATAGTTAAATAATGGTAGGAAAAGTAAAATAAATAATTAATAATATATAAAATAATAAATCAACCTAATATCCAAAAAACAGAAAAAAGGTGAATCAAAGCAGCTGTCTAAAAAACATCAGCACAAGGCTGATTGAAAGCATATAAAACAAAATATCATAATTAGAACAAAGTTCAAAATGATAAAACAGCGCTAAACAATGTTGGATAAATGTCCAGCAACATCAAGCTAAGGTGGCGTAGAAAAGATAAAGAGGTGATGTGAACATCTCATGGAATTTTCAAAATCTTTCCACCTTGTCCCAGAAGACCACCACGCGTGAGGCACACTCCCCTTAGGGGGTTAAACTCACCAGAGGGCCAGTGATATCAGGCCTTACACAGGTATCTTTCCACCATACATCCATCAGCTAGGCAGGGAGGAACGCTCCATATAGAAACAAATGAAACTCCAAATAGTGTAATTCGGTTTTAATTTATTTAAAAAACAATAACCCTTCACCACACATAAGATCCCCGCTCACAGTGTACGTACCATAAATCAGTAGTAATGAGCAAATAATGACGAGTATCGGATGGTCTCAGGAATCCCAGAAGCACACATGTAATGTCTTCAAAACAGAACAGAGCAAATGGTCCTTCCTGGTCAAAAACCACCGGTGGAGCGCAGATCACGTCACTTCCGGTAACGCCGCGTTAGCCCCGCCCTGACCGGTTTCGTCTACCAATGGACTTCAACTGAGGGCGTGGCTGAGCGGCAGAGATTAGATGTTTATATATACCCTCCTGTTCCGTCATTGGCTGCTATTACGGCGCGGAAAGCTCCCCTATTGGTCCACCACCGAGTCGCTCAAAGACAGATACAGAGAGGGACATAAAATCAGTACGCTATCACAGGATAAAACTAAGGAGCACACGTGATATAAAACGGGAAACCAGTTTACCATATAGCCCGCGCTATAACGATCCAATCTTATTTCCTTTTTTTTAAAAAGAAATTTTGAAGGGAAAGCACAGTAAAAAGACTCGTTCGGAAATAGTATAATATTGTACAACATGTTGCTTCTGGGGTTAATGAACACCACATAGAGCATAACAAGGCACTTTGGAAACAATAGAAACATTTTATATATAAGCATTACTGCATATATATATATATTTAGATGATACAACCTTTCAGTAAAAACACTAAAAAAACACTAAAACAGAGATGATAGACTAAAACTGAATACTAAAGGCTATTAATGATTTTTGAAAACAATTAGATATTTTAAAACCAATTAAATAATTCTAAAAAACAAAATAACCGTGAATCTGATCTAAATACAGATAGATTTGCTTCTCATATAGCACACAAATACATGTGCCACATCGATAGAAGCAAATACAGAATGCAAAACATAAGCATATATTCAAAAAGCTCACTGCTTATACAAAATTTCCTATATCCATAGAGGTAGATAAATGGGCAAGGAAAATATATAAATAATACAGGTAAAAACGTTCAACTCTAAGAATATAAAATATATAATCAATTGTACATAAAATAAAATACAAAATATCAAAAGTAGACATTATGCATAAATATGTAAAGTAGATAGGAGAGTATTAGACTTTGCTAATAAAGCAATATTAGACATCACTAATAAAGCAATTTATATCTAATTCGACATTTAGTCCCTTAGGAGCCAAAGTGTCAGCAGAATAAATGTATTTGGTCTCAAGTTTGGAGAGTTCCCTCACTCGGTTACATCCTCTCCAGGGGGGTTTTAACTGTTCCACCCCCCAGAATCTGAGACCTGCCGGGTTTTCGTTATGATGCAATTTGAAGTGCAACGATACGTTATGGTCTTTGTAACCCAGTTTTATGTTTGCAATATGTTCTGCAATTCTGATTTTTAATTTTCTTTTTGTACGGCCCACATAAAGTAATTTACACGGGCATTCTAGGAAATAAACAATATAGGTGGTATTGCAAGTGAGAAAGTCCTTAATCGCAAAAGAAACATTATTACTGGATGTAAAGTTCTCGAGGCCTCTGACCCGGCTGAGGACTTCCCTACAGGGACCACATTTTCTGCATGCAAAAAAAACATTTTTTTCCCAAAATATAGTGGGTTTCCTAGGGGGGTCTAAGACTTTTTTAATGATCCTATCTCCATAACTAGGAGCCTTCCTATAGATAAAGGAGGGTTTTTCTGGAATCACATATCTCAAGACTTTGTCCAAAAAAAGAATGTGCCAGTGAGAAGAAAAGATCTTTTCAACCTCTTTATATTGTGAATGGTATCCAGAAATAAAACTCCATTCAAGGTTGTTGTGCAATCGAGAGGAGGACGAGGCAGCATTTGGGGAAGAGGGTACAGGGACTACACGTAGTTCTTCTATAAGTTTATTCAATTTCACTTCACAGTAACCCTTCTCCATAAATTTATTCTTAAGGAGCCCTGCTTGTATGACATAATCAGTATCTTCAGTACAGTTACGTCGTACTCGCATTATCTGACCTTTGGGTATATTTCTAAGCCAGGTGGGGTGATGTCCGCTTTTCGTTGGTAAGTAGCTATTTGCGTCAGTGGGTTTGAAATACACTTTTGTTCCCAATTTATCTCCATTTCTATATATCTGGAGATCTAAGAAATGCACATTCTGACGATTGTATTCACATGTTAGATTAATGTTCTGGTTATTTTTATTCAAAACTTCTAAAAAGAGTTCTAGAGATACCAGTGTCCCTGTCCATACAAAGAACAGGTCGTCTATGTACCTGCGGTATAGTAACAATTCCTCTCTCTTAACATTGAATATGGTCTTATCTTCCCATTCAGCCATGAAGAGATTGGCTATGCTGGGGGCAAATTTAGCCCCCATTGCCACGCCTCTCTTCTGGGAGTAGAAGTTACCGTCAAACCAGAAATAATTGTGCCCTAAACAAAAGTCCAAAGCATCACGTAAAAAAACTTTTTGAACATGCACTAAGTCTTCCCTCAGGCTCAATGCCCAATTTAGTGCTAAAAGGGCATCGTCATGTTGTATGACCGTATAAAGGGATGCTACATCAGCGGTGACTAAATAAACTTCTTCTCTCCCCACCAAATTTATATCATTCAAAAGTACCAGCAGATCTTTTGTGTCCTTCAGATAAGCTTTTGTAGAGCTTACACTTTTTTGTAGGAAGTGATCGAGGTATTGGCCTAATCGTGATGTAATAGAACCAATACCATTTACAATTGGCCTTCCTGGTGGCTGAACCAAATCTTTATGTATTTTTGGTAAGGTGTAAATGGTTGGTATACGGCCATTACTAGGTACTAGGTATTTCCTTTCTTTATTGGAAAGGGCTCCTTTATGGTAACCCATTTCCACAAGGAGTTTAAGATTTTTTTCATATTGGGGAGTGGGGTCCTTATCTAACTTCTGATACGTGGCCTTATCCATTAGCATATTAGTCAATTGGTTTTGATAAAAACTTTTAGTTAAAATGACCACACCTCCTCCTTTATCCGCAGGTCTTACTACGATATCTTTCCTCTCTTCTAAAAGTTCAATACCCTCTTTAATATAGCGGGGGTTCACATTCTTTTTAGGGGTGATACCCTCTAAATCTCGTAAAACTAGTCCTTTAAAAACATCAAGTGGTTGATTTGATCCAACCTGAGGATTAAAAAGGGATTTATTACGGAGTCCGCTATCAACAGGTACTAGCGAGGTTTGAAGTCCCGGAGTAGTAATTGTCACTGGGTTTACTGTATTGAGGTTTTTATTAAAAAAATACTTTTTCATATTTAACCTGCGTACGTATTTATGCACATCAATAAAGACATCAAATTTATTGATTGGGCGATGTAGACCACATTTTAGACCTAAGTTTAAAATGTTAGTCTCTTTATCAGATAAAGTTATATCTGTCAAGTTAAAAATACCCCCTAGTCGTGACTCCTTTCGTGCTCGTTCCTTCTTCTTTTTTTGGACATTACGTCCGGCCCTACATCCTCTTGTTCTTCTCTCGTTGTTCTGGGTTGCCCTAATCTGTCCCGATCCCATTGGGATAAATCTCTCCAAGGTTGGCTCTGGTTGTTCTCTACGGGATAATACTCCCGATATTGGGGGGGCTGTTGGGGGTAGGTGACTGGTCGTCCCCTGTGTTGGTTCGAACCCCTGCCTCTCCTCTGCCACCCTCTGCCTCTTCCTAAAAAAGGCTGTGATGTTTGGTAACCCGGCCTATTTGTATCATTTCTTAGTGGTTCAAACCTATTGTACACTGGTAGTTGATATTCATTAGGTGGCCGTTGGTTAGAATAATTAGAAGGGCCCTTATTCCTGGATCTACCTCTTCCATGGTTAGAGCCCCTTCTATTCGGTGTGGAATGATAGATGGGCACTTGTGGTGTGGGGAGAGTTCTCCCATCATTAACCCTAGAGGGTTGATCACTGGAGGGTTGTGAAGCTCCCACATTTTCAACCTGTTGTGTTTCCATAATGCCAGGATCATCTCTCTCTCCGAAAGTTGTTGGATTAGACTGCTGCCAAACATAAATTGATTTTGTCCTGAAGTCTTCAACATCACGATGGAATTTTTTAATTTTTTTCTTCTGCGTCTCCTTATCTACTTTTTCTAATTTCTTTTTTATACGAATATTAAAATCTATAACTTGTTGGGTATCCTTAATAGGGTCAAGTTGTTTCCTTAGCTCCTCAATTTTAGCTTCCAACTTAGTCATCTTTTTTAGTTTTCTTTTTAAAATAAGTTCCTGAAGTTCAAGACCGGCTCCATTAAAAAAATCAAGCCACTCGGTCATGGATTCAGAATCTGTAAGTCCATCTTGGGGGACTACCTCCCACCTCAGACTTCTTACTATAATGTGCTCCTTTAGATATTGCTTAAAGGTACAAATGTCCCACCAGGTTCTCACCTGTTTTTCAAGGCAGTTACCCAAAGCACTCATAATACCATTAAAATTAACCTGTGCGGAAGTATGCTCATCTACTGAAAAAATACTATCCAAATCAACAGTTCTACTACTCAGAAAAAACAGTGCATCCATGGCTGCTTACGAGAAAAATAGTTATATCACTATAAAATAGAGATAAACAAACAGATATGGAACAAAGTGTGCTTCACAAAGGCCTAGAGGCACATCTCAGCGCCACAGATGCTAATAGTTAAATAATGGTAGGAAAAGTAAAATAAATAATTAATAATATATAAAATAATAAATCAACCTAATATCCAAAAAACAGAAAAAAGGTGAATCAAAGCAGCTGTCTAAAAAACATCAGCACAAGGCTGATTGAAAGCATATAAAACAAAATATCATAATTAGAACAAAGTTCAAAATGATAAAACAGCGCTAAACAATGTTGGATAAATGTCCAGCAACATCAAGCTAAGGTGGCGTAGAAAAGATAAAGAGGTGATGTGAACATCTCATGGAATTTTCAAAATCTTTCCACCTTGTCCCAGAAGACCACCACGCGTGAGGCACACTCCCCTTAGGGGGTTAAACTCACCAGAGGGCCAGTGATATCAGGCCTTACACAGGTATCTTTCCACCATACATCCATCAGCTAGGCAGGGAGGAACGCTCCATATAGAAACAAATGAAACTCCAAATAGTGTAATTCGGTTTTAATTTATTTAAAAAACAATAACCCTTCACCACACATAAGATCCCCGCTCACAGTGTACGTACCATAAATCAGTAGTAATGAGCAAATAATGACGAGTATCGGATGGTCTCAGGAATCCCAGAAGCACACATGTAATGTCTTCAAAACAGAACAGAGCAAATGGTCCTTCCTGGTCAAAAACCACCGGTGGAGCGCAGATCACGTCACTTCCGGTAACGCCGCGTTAGCCCCGCCCTGACCGGTTTCGTCTACCAATGGACTTCAACTGAGGGCGTGGCTGAGCGGCAGAGATTAGATGTTTATATATACCCTCCTGTTCCGTCATTGGCTGCTATTACGGCGCGGAAAGCTCCCCTATTGGTCCACCACCGAGTCGCTCAAAGACAGATACAGAGAGGGACATAAAATCAGTACGCTATCACAGGATAAAACTAAGGAGCACACGTGATATAAAACGGGAAACCAGTTTACCATATAGCCCGCGCTATAACGATCCAATCTTATTTCCTTTTTTTTAAAAAGAAATTTTGAAGGGAAAGCACAGTAAAAAGACTCGTTCGGAAATAGTATAATATTGTACAACATGTTGCTTCTGGGGTTAATGAACACCACATAGAGCATAACAAGGCACTTTGGAAACAATAGAAACATTTTATATATAAGCATTACTGCATATATATATATATTTAGATGATACAACCTTTCAGTAAAAACACTAAAAAAACACTAAAACAGAGATGATAGACTAAAACTGAATACTAAAGGCTATTAATGATTTTTGAAAACAATTAGATATTTTAAAACCAATTAAATAATTCTAAAAAACAAAATAACCGTGAATCTGATCTAAATACAGATAGATTTGCTTCTCATATAGCACACAAATACATGTGCCACATCGATAGAAGCAAATACAGAATGCAAAACATAAGCATATATTCAAAAAGCTCACTGCTTATACAAAATTTCCTATATCCATAGAGGTAGATAAATGGGCAAGGAAAATATATAAATAATACAGGTAAAAACGTTCAACTCTAAGAATATAAAATATATAATCAATTGTACATAAAATAAAATACAAAATATCAAAAGTAGACATTATGCATAAATATGTAAAGTAGATAGGAGAGTATTAGACTTTGCTAATAAAGCAATATTAGACATCACTAATAAAGCAATTTATATCTAATTCGACATTTAGTCCCTTAGGAGCCAAAGTGTCAGCAGAATAAATGTATTTGGTCTCAAGTTTGGAGAGTTCCCTCACTCGGTTACATCCTCTCCAGGGGGGTTTTAACTGTTCCACCCCCCAGAATCTGAGACCTGCCGGGTTTTCGTTATGATGCAATTTGAAGTGCAACGATACGTTATGGTCTTTGTAACCCAGTTTTATGTTTGCAATATGTTCTGCAATTCTGATTTTTAATTTTCTTTTTGTACGGCCCACATAAAGTAATTTACACGGGCATTCTAGGAAATAAACAATATAGGTGGTATTGCAAGTGAGAAAGTCCTTAATCGCAAAAGAAACATTATTACTGGATGTAAAGTTCTCGAGGCCTCTGACCCGGCTGAGGACTTCCCTACAGGGACCACATTTTCTGCATGCAAAAAAACCATTTTTTTCCCAAAATATAGTGGGTTTCCTAGGGGGGTCTAAGACTTTTTTAATGATCCTATCTCCATAACTAGGAGCCTTCCTATAGATAAAGGAGGGTTTTTCTGGAATCACATATCTCAAGACTTTGTCCAAAAAAAGAATGTGCCAGTGAGAAGAAAAGATCTTTTCAACCTCTTTATATTGTAAATGGTATCCAGAAATAAAACTCCATTCAAGGTTGTTGTGCAATCGAGAGGAGGACGAGGCAGCATTTGGGGAAGAGGGTACAGGGACTACACGTAGTTCTTCTATAAGTTTATTCAATTTCACTTCACAGTAACCCTTCTCCATAAATTTATTCTTAAGGAGCCCTGCTTGTATGACATAATCAGTATCTTCAGTACAGTTACGTCGTACTCGCATTATCTGACCTTTGGGTATATTTCTAAGCCAGGTGGGGTGATGTCCGCTTTTCGTTGGTAAGTAGCTATTTGCGTCAGTGGGTTTGAAATACACTTTTGTTCCCAATTTATCTCCATTTCTATATATCTGGAGATCTAAGAAATGCACATTCTGACGATTGTATTCACATGTTAGATTAATGTTCTGGTTATTTTTATTCAAAACTTCTAAAAAGAGTTCTAGAGATACCAGTGTCCCTGTCCATACAAAGAACAGGTCGTCTATGTACCTGCGGTATAGTAACAATTCCTCTCTCTTAACATTGAATATGGTCTTATCTTCCCATTCAGCCATGAAGAGATTGGCTATGCTGGGGGCAAATTTAGCCCCCATTGCCACGCCTCTCTTCTGGGAGTAGAAGTTACCGTCAAACCAGAAATAATTGTGCCCTAAACAAAAGTCCAAAGCATCACGTAAAAAAACTTTTTGAACATGCACTAAGTCTTCCCTCTGGCTCAATGCCCAATTTAGTGCTAAAAGGGCATCGTCATGTTGTATGACCGTATAAAGGGATGCTACATCAGCGGTGACTAAATAAACTTCTTCTCTAAATGTCGAATTAGATATAAATTGCTTTATTAGTGATGTCTAATATTGCTTTATTAGCAAAGTCTAATACTCTCCTATCTACTTTACATATTTATGCATAATGTCTACTTTTGATATTTTGTATTTTATTTTATGTACAATTGATTATATATTTTATATTCTTAGAGTTGAACGTTTTTACCTGTATTATTTATATATTTTCCTTGCCCATTTATCTACCTCTATGGATATAGGAAATTTTGTATAAGCAGTGAGCTTTTTGAATATATGCTTATGTTTTGCATTCTGTATTTGCTTCTATCGATGTGGCACATGTATTTGTGTGCTATATGAGAAGCAAATCTATCTGTATTTAGATCAGATTCACGGTTATTTTGTTTTTTAGAATTATTTAATTGGTTTTAAAATATCTAATTGTTTTCAAAAATCATTAATAGCCTTTAGTATTCAGTTTTAGTCTATCATCTCTGTTTTAGTGTTTTTTTAGTGTTTTTACTGAAAGGTTGTATCATCTAAATATATATATATATGCAGTAATGCTTATATATAAAATGTTTCTATTGTTTCCAAAGTGCCTTGTTATGCTCTATGTGGTGTTCATTAACCCCAGAAGCAACATGTTGTACAATATTATACTATTTCCGAACGAGTCTTTTTACTGTGCTTTCCCTTCAAAATTTCTTTTTAAAAAAAAGGAAATAAGATTGGATCGTTATAGCGCGGGCTATATGGTAAACTGGTTTCCCGTTTTATATCACGTGTGCTCCTTAGTTTTATCCTGTGATAGCGTACTGATTTTATGTCCCTCTCTGTATCTGTCTTTGAGCGACTCGGTGGTGGACCAATAGGGGAGCTTTCCGCGCCGTAATAGCAGCCAATGACGGAACAGGAGGGTATATATAAACATCTAATCTCTGCCGCTCAGCCACGCCCTCAGTTGAAGTCCATTGGTAGACGAAACCGGTCAGGGCGGGGCTAACGCGGCGTTACCGGAAGTGACGTGATCTGCGCTCCACCGGTGGTTTTTGACCAGGAAGGACCATTTGCTCTGTTCTGTTTTGAAGACATTACATGTGTGCTTCTGGGATTCCTGAGACCATCCGATACTCGTCATTATTTGCTCATTACTACTGATTTATGGTACGTACACTGTGAGCGGGGATCTTATGTGTGGTGAAGGGTTATTGTTTTTTAAATAAATTAAAACCGAATTACACTATTTGGAGTTTCATTTGTTTCTATATGGAGCGTTCCTCCCTGCCTAGCTGATGGATGTATGGTGGAAAGATACCTGTGTAAGGCCTGATATCACTGGCCCTCTGGTGAGTTTAACCCCCTAAGGGGAGTGTGCCTCACGCGTGGTGGTCTTCTGGGACAAGGTGGAAAGATTTTGAAAATTCCATGAGATGTTCACATCACCTCTTTATCTTTTCTACGCCACCTTAGCTTGATGTTGCTGGGTAGTAATATGGTAGATGACTTCTCCCACGATGTTTATTCAGTACTGGACATCCCCAACAGGTAATGTAGTTCCCTTACCTTCAGGGTGCTATATGAGGGCATATAGTTAGATGGATCCAGGTGTGCAGGTCTCACTGTCCCAAATAGGTGTCCTCTGTTGTGTCCAGGAACCGCTATTGATCCAGGCTCGACCGTCCAAGTAATGAATGTGATGGATGAAGGATGTGAAAAAGAGAATCTCCAATAGTGAAGTACGTTAACCAACGTGGGTTTATTAAAATAAAATACAATACATAAAATTAATCCAGCAATAATGGGCAAAAATGGGAATAAGAATGAAAAATCCAAAAATAAAACCAACAATAAAGTCGGGACAGGGCGATCGTACCGCCGCCTGTATACAAAATCCAAAAGTAAAACCAACAATAAAAAAGTCGGGACAGAGCGATCATACCGCCGCCTGTATTCAAATGTAGTCCGGCTAATGCGGATGTAGCGTGAACGCGGCTTTTCCCTACGGCGTTACGTCACGTTCCTCGTGACTTCATCCCCTGATGAAGTCACGAGGAACGTGACGTAACGCCGTAGGGAAAAGCCGCGTTCGCGCTACATCCGCATCAGCCGGACTACATTTGAATACAGGCGGCGGTACGATCGCTCTGTCCCGACTTTTTTATTGTTGATTTTACTTTTGGATTTTGTATACAGGCGGCGGTACGATCACCCTGTCCCGACTTTATTGTTGGTTTTATTTTTGGATTTTTCATTCTTATTCCCATTTTTGCCCATTATTGCTGGATTAATTTTATGTATTGTATTTTATTTTAATAAACCCACGTTGGTTAACGTACTTCACTATTGGAGATTCTCTTTTTCACATCCTTCATCCATCACATTCATTACTTGGACGGTCGAGCCTGGATCAATAGCGGTTCCTGGACACAACAGAGGACACCTATTTGGGACAGTGAGACCTGCACACCTGGATCCATCTAACTATATGCCCTCATATAGCACCCTGAAGGTAAGGGACCTACATTACCTGTTGGGGATGTCCAGTACTGAATAAACATCGTGGGAGAAGTCATCTACCATATTACCACCCAGCCCGCCAGCTGTTGCCGGCCAGATCCGGCCTGGTGCCATTGATCCATATCCAGCACATCCCCCACCACCCTTAAGGGAACTCACTACCGCATTTACCCTTGGTCACCAATCAATGTTTAACACACGGAATTTGATTCATGATTATTATCATCATTGTTTCCTCACTGGCACTTGCATTTAAGCACTATTCAGCTTTGTTATTCCTTTAACAAGTTGAGGCTTTGCCTTTTCCTTTGCATATTGTGTGCTATATATATTATTTACTATATTGTATTTTGCAGGACTTATGCACCACTTTTTGTACCGTCTGCCAACTTCTTTGCCTAAGGCAGGATCCGGCATGGAGGTAGCCGCCCGCCTCTGCTCCCGCGGTCAGCACGCAATAAACGGGGGAGGGGGAGCTGTCACCACTTGAGTCTTGTGCCAGCTCCATAGGGGGGGTTGGGGCTCGCCTCCCGGTAGCCACGTGGGGGAATCCGGGCTTGCGTGCTTTTTTCCGGTCCTGCAGGGGCTCACAATGGTTGCATGGGGGGGGGGGGGGGTACACGTCCAGCTATCCAGCCACTTATCCTGGGCATGTTTGGGTCTTGTTGGGGGGCACACATCCCGGGCCATACTGGCAGCGAGGGGGGGGGTTCACCTCTCCGCTACAGGGGGTCGCACACAGGCTGCATGAGGGGGTGCTGGCCACCCGCATCTCCTGGGGTTATGCTGGCAGCCTGAGGGGGGAGCAGTGGCCTTTCCCCGTGGTCGCTCTAGGGGGGGAGGGGGTTAGGCTGGCAGTTTGCCTGGCGTTAGGCATAGCGTCCTGTTTCAGTCGTTTTCGGTCTGGGTCGTCATAGCGTTCATACTCCAGGGGTTTCTGTCCCAGTATTTTGTCAGTGTATTCATGTCGTCCACAGGTTTTGCTGTCGTTGCTTTTGCCTCTGCATTTCAGGCTCAGCATTTCTGTCTTTGCGTTTCTACCTTAGCCTTTGCATTTCTGGCATGCATTTCTGCCCCAGTGTTGCTAGACAGCAACTGCATATTCAGTCTCAGCGTTCTGTGACAGCGTTTCTACCCCACGTTTCGGTCGTTGCATTTCTGCCATAGTCTTTCAGTCTCAGCATTTTCTGTCATAGCGTTTTCCGCCCCAGGTTTCTGTTGTTGCATTTTCAGTCTCAGCGTTTTCTGTCATAGCATTTTCCGCCCCAGGTTTCTGTCGTTGCATTTTCAGTCTCGGCGTTTCTGTCATAGCGTTTTCTGCCCCAGGTTTCTGTCGTTGCTTTTTCAGTCTCAGCGTTTCTGTCATAGCGTTTTCTTCCCCAAGGTTTCTGTCTTTGCTTTTTCAGCCTCGGCATTCCGTCATAGCGTATCTGCCCCAGGTTCTGTCTTTGCTTTTTCAGTCCCAGTAGTATGTCATAGCGTTTTTTTTTTTTTTGCCTCAGGTTTCTGTCTTTGCATTTGCAGTCTTCCTCAGCGATTCAGTCTCAGCGTTTGTCATGGCGTTTC
This sequence comes from Rana kukunoris, assembly GCA_029574335.1. Lineage (NCBI taxonomy): Eukaryota > Metazoa > Chordata > Amphibia > Anura > Ranidae > Rana > Rana kukunoris. The sequence goes on from CM056053.1 coordinate 306,110,070, forward strand.
TGTCTGCCAGGAATTCTGTCTTTGCATGTCTGCCTCTGCGGCTATGGCGCAGCGGTAATCTCATAGCGTTCCACTCCTGGTTTTCTGTCATTTCTTTTCTGCCTCAGTATTTTCTGTCATAGCGTTTCTGCCCCCAGGTTTTCTGTCATAGCGTTTCTGCCCCCAGGTTTTCTGTCATAGCGTTTCTGCCCCCAGGTTTTTTGTCATTAGCGGTTCTGCCCCCTACGTTTTCTGTCATTAACGTTGCTGCCCCCTACGTTTTCTGTCATTAACGTTGCTGCCCCCTACGTTTTCTGTCATTAATGTTGCTGCCCCCTACGTTTTCTGTCATTAACGTTGCTGCCCCCTGCGTTTTCTGTCATTAACGTTGCTGCCCCCTGCGTTTTCTGTCATTAATGTTGCTGCCCCCTACGTTTTCTGTCATTAACGTTGCTGCCCCCTACATTTTCTGTCATTAACGTTGCTGCCCCCTACGTTTTCTGTCATAACGTTGCTGCCCCCTACGTTTTCTGTCATAACGTTGCTGCCCCCTACGTTTTCTGTCATAACGTTGCTGCCCCCTACGTTTTCTGTCATAACGTTGCTGCCCCCTACGTTTTCTGTCATTAACGTTGCTACCCCCTGCGTTTTCTGTCATTAACATTGCTGCCCCCTGCGTTTTCTGTCATTAACGTTGCTGCCCCCTAGGTTTTCTGTCATTAACGTTGCTGCCCCCTACGTTTTCTGTCATTAACGTTGCTGCCCCCTACGTTTTCTGTCATAACGTTGCTGCCCACTACGTTTTCTGTCATAACGTTGCTGCCCCCTACGTTTTCTGTCATAACGTTGCTGCCCCCTACGTTTTCTGTCATAACGTTGCTGCCCCCTACGTTTTCTGTCATAACGTTGCTGCCCCCTACGTTTTCTGTCATAACGTTGCTGCCCCTACATGTCAGGCTCAGTGGTTTCTCATACAATATCTGCCCCAGGTTTCGGTCATTACTTTGTGTAGCGGAGTACAATATTAAACTTCACGATCTCCGCTGGTAACCAGGGTAAATCCACAGTCAGCGTTGAAAAGTAAGGCGATGTCCCAAATCTCCCCAGTAACCAGACGACACACAGCTCTGAGAGTCAACAACTTTTTATTCACAGGCTTCCATATTTATAGAATTCCCCATGCAAGGGGTTTCCAAACAGCCAAATAGATTTAACAGGGGTAATACAGGGAGGACCAGATGGGGAACTTAACATTTTGGATAATTCTCCCATCAGGCATTGCTGCACGAGGGAAAAGTCGGTTTATAGCTGGGGTCTGGGGTTATGTATTAAGGGAGTTCGGTTTAAAACTGCCGAACACCGATTGGGCAACATAAAACGAAGTACTTGAATTCTAGTGGCTTACGGCTGCCAGCATACAAATTACTATGCCCACATAAGACCCAGCAGAATACATAGCTTATAATACAGACAACCTTTTGACATATATCGTCCAGCGTTCCAGAAGTGGCTAGATTTGTCACACTTTGGCCTTAGCATATTCAGTCTCAGTGTTGCAGCCCCAGTTTTTCTCTAGCGTTTCCGCCCGCACGATTTCTCTCATAGTGTTTCTGCGCCTGGTTTTTGGCATTGCATATCTTGCCTTAGCATTCAAGCTCAGTGTTGCTCTCATACCATTTCTGCCCCAGCTTTCTGTCATTATTTTGCCTCAGCTTTCGGGCGCGGTGGGTCTCCTGTTATCATTTATGCCCCTGGTATTGCTTTAGTTTTCAGTCAGCAGTTATGGTGTCCCCACTTTTTCTGCCCCCACGATTTCTGTCATAGCATTTCTGCCCCCATGTTTCCTGTCAGTGTTTGTTTGTCTTGGTGTTGTCATCTTCGTGGTTGTAACAGAATGGCCCGTGACACCCAGAGACGTTGGAAGGATGAGAGATACTCTTGTGCCAGCAGCAACAATAACTCTTGGGTCAAAATCCACCCTGTGCCCTTTTGGGTGTAGGGTGGCTAATAGTGAATCATAATTCATATATTACATGAGATGGGACATTAATAATACTTCATATTTCAGGACTGAGATATAACAAGGAGTTCATGATGACATGACCAGGTCAGCCAGTCAGTGAGTCATACCTTTTGTATAATAGGCTATTGAAATCTGAAGGTGTGGATTGCACCCACTCTCACTGCCATTGTGTGATAAAGCTGTATAGATAACTTATTCAACTAGATGTCTGTGTTATTATTCAAGGTTAATTGAACCCTATTGAAGATACGGTGCCGACCGGTCTACATGGTTAGCTTACCTAAATGCCTTTTAGAGTGTGATTGAAGCCCCCCATGGTGTGAAGGGGGGTGGAGATTGCATTGTCCTGTGATGAACTGTATTATGCTGTACTGGATATAAGAAGCTGAGAAAATACTAATAAATTGTCATATATCTTTGGAAGCAAGAACGGAGCTCAGTCTCGTCTTATTCTGGGAAAGTATATGGATCGTGTATGCAATATTGTCGGAGTGTGTCAGATAAGCTTGTCGTGGTTGGATGGAAAGTCGTAAGCGGTGGTGACCGTTACATTGGTGGCAGCAGTGGGATGATTCCATCTTCAGTAGGACGGCTACAAGGACACATGACAATGGAGACACTCTATGAACGGATGAAGCTCTCTTCCCTCATGGACTTACTGGAGAGCCGGGGCAGACCGGCCAGCAACCGTAAGAAAAGGGACATTATCGCAGAACTTGTCGAAATGGATAGAGCTAAGAGGCCCAGCGTAACAGACAGGACAGCCGAGGAAGAATTTTTTGATCGGGCTGTTAGACATGGACTGGCACAATATGGTCCTAATCCTCCACCGGAGATCATAGACCGGGTTATAGCGGCTGTGGATGCCACCTTGCGACAGCAGCACCAACTAAAGAGAGAGGAGAGGTGCAGATACCAGTCTCCATGGAAGAGGAATTCCAAAGGAGGTTACAAGAGATGCGGATACAGCACAGAGGACCCGTATCAGAGGAGACCCTGCTGGGATGTTCGGATGTGATTCGGTGCCAACTCTGGAAGGAAGCGCTAGCTCTGGAGCAGCATCACCAAGGAAAGGTCCTGCCCTCCATCTATGCAAGGTACTGGCCGCAGTATGACGTATGACTGCTGTTGTTGGGGGAACAACCGAAGCAGGAGTGGATAGCAAAGTTAAGCAGTCTGATCCGGGCAGAGATACAGCTGGATGAGAGCTACAGAGCCCTTCGGTGGTATGTAGCCCAAGAGTGCCCATGGTCAGCGGATGACGGCCCCACAGAAGGCTATGACTATGATGGCCTGGGATTATTGTATTGGAGGATGTCCAGTGATCCAGACTTCGGGGATGATCGGGAGTGGCGCTTGGAGGACATAATGGAGCACAGAGAGGAAAAATTAAATATCTCAGGAGGCCACTGGTCACAGGAAGATTTAGAATTTCTGGCCATTCGGGAATGGGAGCTGGAGGTCGCCTACAGACAGCTGCTAGACTCGGCTCAGCAGCAGGATGGGGCTCCCATTGCCTGGGACTATGAGGAATGTTCAGATGACAACTGTGAACTCCTGGCTGATGAATCGGCAGTGGAAAATATGGAGATTTTTATCCCTAAAGCCGAAGCGGATGGTGTGGAGTTCCAGGGAGCCGGGGCGGTTGGCCCCCCTCTCCAGCAACAAGCTGAGGTGGTAAAGCTTTTACCCCCAGCTGAATCACTGGCAACAGAGCAGGGTACCCCAAGCCTCTGCTCCCAACTAGCAGAAGAGGGGGACACTGTGGTAGTGGATGGGACTGTGGTCTCCACTCACAGCAACCCAGCGGAAGAGCTGGCAACAGAGCAGAGTGTCATAGGCCTCTGCTCCTCACTAACAGAAGAGGGGGTTCCTGGGGTAGTGGATGGGACTTCAGTCTCCACTGGCACAACCCCAGAAAATGGTACAGGACTGGGACAGGAGGATGTCTGCTTTGCTTTGCAAGCACCGGGGGGTTTTCACCAAGCACCAGTGGATGGGACTTCAGTCTCCACTGGTATACCCCAGGAAGGGGGGGGCAGTTGGCCCAGACCCCCAACAGCATGATGGACTGAGCCCAGCTACCCTGCCTTCTCCCCAGCGGCAGGCGTGTTCTCTGAGAGAGGCAGAGGTTGGCGGGGTGAGTAATGCTCAGTTTGGAGCCATTTATTTGGGGTACAGTATGGATACCAGCATTGGAGGACTGGAACTACTGACGGACTTCGGAGTCAACCCGTTCGGGGTTCCCTCCTGTTTCAGTCTCCCACCGAAAGGGGAGAGATGTAACAGAATGGCCCGTGACACCCAGAGACATTGGAAGGATGAGAGATACTCTTGTGACAGCAGCAACAATAACTCTTGGGTCGAAATCCACCCTGTGCCCTTTTGGGTGTAGGGTGGCTAATAGTGAATCATAATTCATATATTACATGAGATGGGACATTAATAATACTTCATATTTCAGGACTGAGATATCACAAGGAGTTCATGATGACATGGCCAGGTCAGCCAGTCAGTGAGTCATACCTTTTGTATAATAGGCTATTGAAATCTGAAGGTGTGGATTGCACCCACTCTCACTGCCATTGTGTGATAAAGCTGTATAGATAACTTATTCAACTAGATGTCTGTGTTATTATTCAAGGTTAATTGAACCCTATTGAAGATACGGTGCCGACCGGTCTACATGGTTAGCTTACCTAAATGCCTTTTAGAGTGTGATTGAAGCCCCCCATGGTGTGAAGGGGGTGGAGATTGCATTGTCCTGTGGTGAAATGTATTATGCTGTACTGGATATAAGAAGCTGAGAAAATACTAATAAATTGTCATATATCTTTGGAAGCAAGAACGGAGCTCTGTCTCGTCTTATTCTGGGAAAGTATATGGATCGTGTATGCAATATTGTCGGAGTGTGTCAGATAAGCTTGTCGTGGTTGGATGGAAAGTCGTAAGCGGTGGTGACCGTTACAGTGGTTACCATGTCTCGTACTTTGTCTACATTGCTCCTGGGTTGATTAGTTAGTGCTCACATCTCAGGATCTGTCACGTCTACAGATTCATACTGGCTGAGGTTTCGTTTTTAATGATTGTTGACCACAATCTTCTCGCCTGTTTACATACGTCATACGTTGCACGTTCATTCATTACACCTATACGATTACCCACCACAGTCCGTGGGTACACCAGCCCTGAGTGTTCAGTTAAATTGCCTGTCTCTGCGCCGCAGGTTACTCGGGTTCACATGCCAGTCACTCTGGGGGGGCTGTCATCTGGTTAATTCACGCGCAGTGGTCTTGAGGTTCTGCTCATATTCTCATACATAGGTAGGCACAGAGGGGCCTTGTTGTGTTTCATGTCTGTTTTCTGTTCTGTCTAGGTTGTGTTTCCTTGACTTGGGCTTGCTGCACATCTCTGTTTTGGCCGGTTCACGTGCATCCCTTCTACCACGGGAGGGGCTTCAGTGCAGGGTAGCACCCCGTCTACCAGCAGTCAGTCCATACTCCAGCGCTCAGCTGAGTTTGGCTCAGGGGCCGGCGGTTCACTTCGGTGTGTTGCCAAGTGGTCCCAGGTACTTTTGCTTACCAGCATGGTACAGGCTCTAGGCATACTCTGGTATGCAGTGGCAGGTGGGCTAAGCATGCTTTCCGCAACCTGGTATGGTGTAAGTCGGGATGGAGGTAATTGTAACTCATGCATTCAGTGGCAGGGTGTTGGCTTCTGCTCTTCTTCCATTTCTGCTGGCCATGTCATCATCCCTTTGGGTCCGGCCTAGCAGGCCATCTGGTTATGGCTTAGCCATGGGGGGTTCCTTGTCATGGGCATCAGCTTCCATACTGAGTCAATTGTCCCTGCGCTATCTCGACAGTTCTGCCGTTGTCAAGGTAAGTCCATTTGTGCATCATCATCAGGGCGTGCTTCTGCCTGCTATCCAAGTCCATCAGGTTGGTACAGGTTCTGTGTGTCTGGCATGGTTCCACAATGTTTGTTTCCTTAGCGCATGGGCCTTTTCCATCTGCTCTGGCAACATATCCATCAGGTATCCAGCACTTTGGGACCCTACCAGTCTGTCACCGTTTTTTGCAACTCACCCTCTCTCTTTCCCATACCAAGTAGGGGTAAGCCAGGGGTCTGGGGGGTTTTCCTCACGGGGCTACATCACTGGGGTTTGGTTGAAGTATTCATTCTGCTCGTCCTTTATTGTAGGGGCTCCTCGGGCCAGCCTGGCTCCAATTGCCCCCACGTGTCCTCATCATAGGCACTTCAGGATCAAGTCTGGGTTGTCTCGGGCAGCAGGTTCAAACCGATCTGTCTCGGGGCATTAGTTGAATTCTGGGCTGCTGTGCATGTTCAGCAGGGGCTTCCATCTGTCACAGGTCTTGAGTCTGTGGCTTCTCCTGTCATAACGGGTACTCATCGGTTTTACTCTCATTGCCATCCGGGCATGCGCTGCTTACTCGATGGTCGCTTACCTTCCCCTCTTCACCTAAATATGTGTCTTTTGCCCTCTTTCAGGCTTACCGACCAGCAGGCCAATGGCACACCTCAGGCCTTTAGGTATTAGGGTTATCGCATTCCTTACTCGAAGACTCTGATTACAAGTTAGAAGGCTGGCCGCAGGGAGGAGTCTGAGGGTACTTAAGACTCCCTCCCTGTCAGGTCTGGGTCGGCGTTTGGTTCTGGGTGCCCACCCACCCGTTCCCTAGCTTCCATACTTATTGTACTTTTCTTATTCTCACATTCAGGGTATGCCCTCTTCCAGGCTTACCGACCAGCAGGCCAATGGCACACCACAGGCCTTTAGGTATTAGGGTTATCGCATTCCTTACTCGAAGACTCTGATTACAAGCTATATTAATTCTTCATTTGCGATTTTTTTCCCCACAAAAGTGGATTTAACCTTTAAACAACTGCTCTCATAGGGGGACCTCCCACCAACATACATGGTCAAGCAAACCAATTTCTCTGCTGAAACCCAGAGGAAACGTCACTCCTTTACTGATGTCCTGAGTGGCTGAGTGATAAAAAAAATTAAATACAGCATGTTGTACCCTAGCTGGCTTCATTTTCAATGCAAGAGATCAGTTACATTTTTTGATACCCCGCATGATGCCTGTTACTGGTTGAATAATGAACCCTGACATTCACCTGGGCCCCTGATTTACTTCCTGGATGCATATGCCTTATTCTTGAGTTTTGATCATCTGCTGTCGGTTGCATTGGTTGTGCTCTTTACTTTGTTGTCACCCTGGCTACTACCACTGGATGTACATAGTGGGCCTAAGGTACTTTTTCTTCTGCATAGACACAGTTTAACCCACTATTACCAGAATGGTCCTTACATGTTGTGGTGTTAAATTTATGCACGGCCTCCCGTTTACTGTGCAGAGTCTCCCCTTGGAGACACAGGATAACCATCTAGAACTGCTGAACTTTGGAAACAAGTGGTTGGGCCTCAACAGTTTTTTTTAGTTTTTGGGATCAAGCTGCATACTGGACAGTTCCTTTTCTTTTTGTTTTGTTTAGTTTTTATTATAACTATGCTGCACCAGTCATTATTATACTGACTAATCTGAGTATCTTGTTTTTCATTTTTTTTTTATATAAGAAGGTTGACTACCTCTCCTTGGGACCACATCTCTACTGTATATACAAATGGATAGCACAATCACACTGGTTTCTTGGAATGTTTGGGGGGATGAATAATAAATTCAAAAAGGCAGCTATATTTCAGTACCTTAAAACAGATTAAGCCGCATATCGTTCTCGTGCAGGAGACTTGCCTTGATGGGAACAAGATTTTCTCCTTACTCTGGCCTTGGGGGGCCCTCCATTCTACCTACTCCACCTTTGCTAGATGGGTCTCTATTTTGATCAGCAAAGCCATCCCCTGTGCTATTCATCAGGTGCTGGAAACACTCATGCCGCGTACACCACGATCATTTTTCACCATGAAAAAAAAAACGTTGTTTTTCAGCATTTCCAAAAAACGACGTTTTCCCAACTTCATCATTAAAAACGATGTTGCCCACACACCATCGTTTAAAAAAAATGATCTAGCAAAGCATGGTGAAGTACAACACGTGCAACGGCAATATTAAGGGGAAGTTCCATTTGCCTTTGGGCTGCTTTAGCTGATTCAGTGTTAGTAAAAGACGATTCACGCTTTTCTCTCTGTTACAGTGTGATGAATGTGCTTACTCATTATGAACGGTAGTTTTACCAGAACGAGCGCTCTCGCCTCATAACTTGCTTCTGAGCATGCGCAGGTTTTTTGAGTCGTTTTAGCCCACATACGATCATTTTTTACAACCCGAAAAACAACATAGTTTAAAACGATGTTAAAAAATGCAGCATGTTCGATTTTTTATTTTTTTTTCAGAACCTGAAAAATTATGTGAAGCCCACACACGATCAATCATTTTAAATGACGTTTTTGGAAAACAACGTTTTTTTCATGCTGAGAAATGACCGTGTGTACGCAGCATCAGATCTTAAATCTTATTCCCATCCTCCACTACATATTGCTCTTCAGCCAGAATTGACCTGGCATTTGGTAATGCGTCCATGTTATGCATAGAAGAGACAGACTATTTGGCTGGAGGTACATCTGATCCCAACCCGCTATCTGTTACCCTGGCCTTTCCTGTTGGGGCAAGGAAGGGGGGATGGAAGTTATCCCGAGTTTGGTTACAGGTCCAGGTGTCCTCCCAGCTCCAAGCGTCTATTAAGTCTTACTGGTCCACACTACTGCGGACTCCGCTGAGCTGCCAGTGGTATGGGATGCATTCAAAGCAATGGTAAGGGGGAATGTATTTCAGCAATTAAGACAGAAAGAAACAATCATTTTCATCAGACGAACCGATCGTGTGTGGGCCCCATCTTTTTTTTTATCCATCGGTGAAAAAACTAGGAACTTGTTTTAAAATTATCTGATGGTTAAAAAAACGATAGAAAAAAAAATGATCGTCTGTGGGGAAATTCATCAGGTAAAAATCAACGCATGCTCAGAATCAAGTCAACGCATGCTCGGAAACAGTGAACTTTTTAACCGATGGTGTGTAAGCAAGACTGATGAAAATCAGCTTCATCGGATTTCTGATGAAAAAATCCATCAGTCCGTTTTCATCGGATGAACCGATCGTGTGTACAGGGCATGAAACTGTGGTTTTACAGACCAGAGAGCATGAGTGTACACACCATTGGATGATAATTACACATCCCCACTGGAAGCACTGCGTCTTATTTCCCTACACTTCATGGAGCTAGCTCATATGGAAGCTGAGCAGAGTCTGTTTTTTCTCAGGGGCCCCGTACACACGTACGAGAACCTCGTCGGGCTAAACTCATCGTTCCGCCCGATGAGGTTCTCGGCCTGCCGTCGAGTTCGTCGACCAGGCTGTCGAAAAAGGCGCCCAGCCATTACTCCCGATGGCCCATCGAGGAAATAGAGAACCTGCTCTCTTTTTGGCTCGACGCCTTGCTCGACAGTTTTCTCGGCAAAAACGTACACACGATCGAGCTTCTCGGCAGAATATGGATGCCAGCGAGCTTCTCTCTGGATTCTGCCGAGAAGCTCGGACGTGTGTACGGGGCCTGGGTGACAAAAATGGCCAGCTTCTAGCCATGTTGGTGGCAGATCAAAAATCTCTTGTGAGCATACCAGTTGTTAGGCAAGATCCATGCAGTATTGTGGCAGAATTTCCTCCATATGACCCTTTTGAGTTTGAAGTGCTGCTGGGAGGCATGTCTCTCCCGGGGGCCCAGATTCAGATAAGGATCTTCTCAATGCAAAAATCACACCGCTGGAGATAGAGGCAGCTATATTAGCCTTTCCTCCACAGAAGGCCCCCGAGACAGACAGTTTCCCAGCAGACTTCTACAAAGTTTATATGGAACAATTAGCCCCCCAACTTAGTGCAATTCTGACACATTGTCTTGACCATCAGACCCTCCCGACCTCAATGTGGGATGCTTATATGGTCCTACTACAAAAACCAGGCAAAGATCCAACATCATGTTCCTCCTACAGTCCCATTGCTTTGTTAAATATGGACCTGAAAATCCTCACCAAGGTGTTGACAACTCATCTGGCCAAGGTTATACCCTCATTGGTTGACATTGACCAAACGGGATTTAAGCCCAAAAAATCTACCAACACCAATCTGAGGAGACTGTTTACACATCTACAATAGGAAACTGCAGAATCCCCCACTAGGGCAATAGTGTCTATTGATATCAAAAAAGCTTTTGATTCTGTAGATTGGCAATACATACATAGAGTGCTGGAGATTATGGGCTTTGGACCTAATTTTCAGCTGTGGATTGCAATGTTTTATAGTAGCCGTCGTGCGGCAATTCAGCTTGGTATCTATGTCTCTCATTTCTTTAATATTGATAGAGGCACGAGGCAGGGATGCCCTTTCTCTCCCTTTCTTTTTGCACTAATGATGGAACCCCTTGCGATCACCTTTCGCTTATCACTGGTGCTGGGAGCTGTTCAGGCGGGAACTATACAGGAATGTCTTGCATCATTTGCAGATGACTTGCTTCTATTCCTCAGAGACCCTGGGCAGTCTCTTCGAGCAGCTTTGACAATCCTCAATGACTTTGCATCCTTTTAAGGTCTTAAAGTGAATTGGGACAGCTGTTGCTGTCCCTGATAAGGCAAATCAAACTCCTTAAAATGAACATTCTACCGGTCATATTATATTTCCTTATGACACTCTCAACTATAGATCCCTAAAACATATTTAAAAAAATTGGATGGCATTATTGGTTCATTTATAGGGTCTCCCCTGTCTCCCCACATAGGGCTTAAAGTTCTGTAAGAACCCTGGGGTCAGGATGGGTTTGCATCGGATTGGATTGGCAAAAATATTACCTAGCCAGGCAGATGGTGTTTGCTCACCAATGGCTACTGGCAGATGATGGGGATTCGACCACAGTGTTGGAGGCAGCTCAGCTAGGGTCAAATGAAAGCCTGAGGTTGGCTCTTTACAGGGGCCAGAGGTCTGATCTCCCTCTTACTTTGACAATGAAAGCTACCATAAAAGCATGGGAGGTGACTACAAAACTGGCACTCCCAGCTATGTCAGCATTACTCCTTCTGCTCCCCCTTTTCTCCAATTTTACTCACTGCCAGATCCAATGATTTGGGGTAGTAAGGACTGAATTTCTCCAACAAGTTACAACAAATTGACGGAGGTTGCGAGATGACAGCCAGACACTGTCCCCAGCCTTGTAGGAAGGCACAAGCAGGAAACATAAGGAACCGGTACCGACTCCATCTTGGAAGTGGAGGAAAATTGTTGTGACAGCCTCAGCCCTTACATTCTTAGTACTGGCTAAGAATGAGACAATGTAATTGAAACATGATAAGAAAAGAGCCCATTAAGTCCTTCTGGGAGAGAGACGTTTAGCCTCAAATAATAAATGTGAGATTCTTATGGTCAGTACAAATGAGAACAGGCACAGTGGTACCTTTGAGGAGTTGTCTCCATTCTTTCAGGGCTAAAATGATTGCTAGGATGTTGAGACAGAAGGGCGCCGACTCCAGTCTCAGAAACATCAACCTCAAGGATAAGTGGAAGGCGGGGCCGTAGGCCTGCCTGAGTTTGTAGGAGGAGTCGGAGGGCTATTTATCCCTTCTCCCCTCTAATCTCTGACGTTGGTGGGGTTTCTGGGTAGCAGCTGTCGTCACTTCCGGTTTGTAGCTCAGCAGCATGTCGGCTGCTGAGGTCTCGTGGCGGTTCCCCTCCCGGTGCTCACACCAGGCTACATCGAGGGGGCCTGCCGCCTACTTATTCTTGCGTTCCTCCCGGCGCCATCCAGGAAGGGGCAGCCCGGTCCATTCCCTCGGTCCTTACGGTAGGGGGGGGGTGCCGCTCTCTCTTCCTCTCTATGCTGTCACCGGCCCGCTTCTCCCAGTGCTCGTGCCGGGGGAGGGGGGGCCGCGCATCCACCCGCTGCCATGGCTCCTTCTTGCTAGGAGGCCGCCCGCCCCTCCCGGTGCTCGTGCCGGGGGAGGGGGGGCGTGCATACACCCACTATCCTTGCTCCTTCTAGCAAGGAGGCCGCCCGCTTCTCCCGGTGCTCGTGCCAGGGGAGGGGGGGCGCGCATCCACCTACTATCCTTGCTCCTTCTAGCAAGGAGGCCGCCCGCTTCTCCCGCTGGCCTCGCCGGAGGGGGGGGGGGGTCCGTCCGATCCCCCTCACGGAGCTCAGAGTGGCAGCACGCACGGCCGGGCGTCGGATGCTGGCGATTGCCACCTCTGGTTCCCAGGGCGCTAGCGTAGCTGGGGAGACAAAGTGGATGTCTTGCTTGCCAGGCAGGGGGGGGGGGCTCATTAGTTAGCCTTCCTGGGGCAGGGAGTAGGGGTTCGGCCTAACACTTACCAGCTCCACCCGGGCTCGCACTGTGGGGGGGCCTCCATCCACCCTCCCGCTCCTCCGGGCATACGTGGGGGAGGGGGGCCATCCATCCTCCCTCTTCTCCAAGTGCGCACAGTGACGTCCATGTGGTGTAGGGCTCCACAGGAATGCATCGGCTGATCCCTGCTACGTGTAGGTAGGGCCGACTGCCGCTCATCCGTGCATCACAGGGGGGGGAGAGTTTGCCCACTCGGCGTATGCTGCCAAGTAAGGGGTCACCCTTGGTCCAGGTTCATCCTGTGACCGGGGTCCCAAGGTATTCCAGGGAGCACATGTTTGGGCTGGAGGTGCCCTGGCGTGGGGGGAGGGGGGCAGTATGTTTTGTCACAACAGGTTCTGTCAGTATGTGTTTTTGTCTCAGCGGTTCGGTCAGTATGTTTGTGTCTCAGCGGTTCTGTCAGGGTGTTTTTGTCTCAGCGGTTCTGTCAGTGTGTTTTGTCTCAGCGGTTCTGTCAGTATGTTTTGTCACAGCAGGTTCTGTCAGTATGTGTTTTTGTCTCAGCGGTTCGGTCAGTATGTTTGTATCTCAGCGGTTCTGTCAGGGTGTTTTTGTCTCAGCGGTTCTGTCAGTATGTTTTGTCACAGCAGGTTCTGTCAGTATGTGTTTTTGTCTCAGCGGTTCGGTCAGTATGTTTTTGTCTCAGCGGTTCTGTCAGGGTGTTTTTGTCTCAGCGGTTCTGTCAGTATGTTTTGTCTCAGCGGTTCTGTCAGTATGTTTTGTCTCAGCGGTTCTGTCAGTATGTTTTGTCTCAGCTGTTCTGTCAGTATGTTTTGTCTCAGCGGTTCTGTCAGTATGTTTCTGTCTCAGCGGTTCTGTCAGTATGTTGCTGTCATAGCGGTTCTGTCAATATGTTTCTGTCGTAGCGGTTCTGTCAGTATGTTTCTGTCGTAGCGGTTCTGTCAGTATGTTTCTGTCGTAGCGGTTCTGTCGTAGCATTTCTGTCAGCAGTATGTTTCTGTCGTAGCATTTCTGTCAGCAGTATGTTTCTGTCGTAGCATTTCTGTCAGCAGTATGTTTCTGTTGTAGCATTTCTGTCAGCAGTATGTTTCTGTCGTAGCATTTCTGTCAGCAGTATGTTTCTGTCGTAGCATTTCTGTCAGCAGTATGTTTCTGTCGTAGCATTTCTGTCAGCAGTATGTTTCTGTCGTAGCATTTCTGTCAGCAGCATGTTCTGTCATAGCAGTTGCAGTCACTGTATGTTTCCGGTCATGTCATATCGGTGCTGTCAGCATCATGCTTCTGTCACAGAGCGTTTTCACTATCACCGCTCTGTCATCAGTATTCGGTCACAGCAGCGCAGTCTTTGGCGTGTTTCTGTCATGGCGTGTTTCTGTCATGGCGTGTTTCTGTCGTCACGCAGGTTCAGCTTGCACCAGTGGCCTTTCTAGCTTTGTTCGTTTCCATGTCTCATTATTTTTCATAGCTTGCTTTCCTGGTCCGGTTGGCTAGGGCTCGCATCGCGGGGTCTGTCACATCTACAGATCCATTCGGGCTGAGGTTTTCGTTTTCCAGATGATTGTTCACCTCAAACTTCTCGCCTGTCATGTCACGTCTTACTATGCATTGCGTTTCATTTCTCGGGCAGGGCTACCCACCACGGTCTGTGGGTCCACGGGTCCTCAGTGTTCTGCTGTGCAGAAGGTCACTTGCGCTCACTCACGTTATTCACAGGGGGGTCGTCGGGTTCATTGACATGCGGGGTCCCTCTGTCACTGCCATGTCTTCGTACTTGGGTAGGCACAGAGGGGGTTGTGTTTCTGTTGGGGGTCCTACTCCAGCGTGGGTTGGTCACGTAGCTTGTCGGTGCTATGCAGTCACAGCGCACATACAGCCTTGTAGCTTTATTTGTTTTCTTTGTCTCGTCATACCGTTCTTTCGGGTATAGTTAGCCAGGGTGCGCATCTCAGGATCTGTCACGTCTACAGATCCATACGGGCTGAGGTTTCGTTTTTTAAATGATTGTTGAACACAATCTTCTCGCCTGTATAACATACGTCATACGTGCACGTTCATTCTCACGCCTATACATCTACCCACCACGGTCTGTGGGTACATCGCCTTGAGTGTTTCGTTTTTAATTTCCTGTCTGCACGGCAGGTTACTCGGGCTCGCTTACGGCTTACACTTATTACATACACTTGGGTGGGATCTGTCGTCAGGTCATTCACGCGCTGAGGTCTGGTCACTTCTGCTCACATCTTTGGCCCAGGCAGCTACAGTGGGGGGGTGTCTCTTGTTTTGTTGTCTGTTGTCTTTTCTTTCGGTTCTCCTAGGGTTGGGCATGCGGCACGTTTCGGGGGCGACACATTCGGGTGCATCCCAGCGGCTCCACGTGGGGGTGCAGAGCATGGTAGTACACCGTCACTCAGGGGTTGGTTCGTACTTGTCTCATCAGAGCGGTAAGTCAACAAGGGGTTTCCTTTTTCCGGCCGCAGCAGGGTAGGCGGTACGTTTTCAGTTTGTGTCCAATTCCATCCCAGCTGCTTCACATACCAGCATTGAGCGTGTTCTGGCCGTTCCTGCTAGGGCAATTTTATTAGGGTTCTCATCCATGGAGTCGTTGCTTCTTCTCTGCTCGTGGTAGGGGTCTGGGCCGTTATCTTTGGGGCTGTTCTCTTGTTCATAGGTTGCCGGATCGTCAGGGCGGGTCCGTCAGTCTAGGCCAGTTACTCGGGTAGGTCGTGTCATGCCATGACTGGTTCTGTCTCTGTATCGTTGCATATCGCTACTGCGTGTTGGCCTCGTCCATTAACGTCAGCAACTCATCTTTCGGGTAGCGGGCTCTCAAACCCCTTCCCTCCTATCAGTTTGTCCATTTTTGGGCATCTCTCCCTCTCACGTCCCCTTAACAGGTATGGATAGTTAGGCCAGGGGTTGTGGGTATTTGACAGGGTTACTGGTCTTGTGTCCTATTGGATGGTGTTGCTTTTCTCAGGGCGGCCCTTGTTCCATTCCCCCACGTATCCTCTCGCTACCACCAGTGGTTCCCATGTCTGTGCTTTCTGAAGGGAGGCTTAGTCTGTCAGGCGTGGGACAGTCGTTTGGTTTCGGGGTTCCTTCCAATCATCGGTTCTTGGGACGCTGGTTTTCTGCTGTTGTAACGGATGTTTATCGGAGCCGTTCTTTGAGATTGTCAGGGCGTGCTTTCTCTACCGGACAGATAATTTGTGCCCTTCCACTCTTTCATCACACCTACTTCTGGGTCTTTTTGCCCACTTATAGGCGTACTGTCCAGCGAGGCTAATATCACACCTCAGGCCTGGGTAGGTAGGGTGTCGCATTCCGATGTAGACTCTGACTACAAGTGGAAGGCGGGCCGTAGGCCTGCCTGAGTTTGTAGGACGAGTCGGAGGGCTATTTATCCCTCCTCCCCTCTAATCTCTGACGTCGGTGGGGTTTCTGGGTACCCACCCACCCGTTCCCCCCTTTTTTCATGTTATCATGGGTAGGTAGGGTGTCGCATTCCGATGTAGACTCTGAATACAAAAGG